>BQMF02000714.1:0-148105 GCA_027922465.2 Turritopsis dohrnii | reverse complement strand
CCCTCCCACTGTGTTCCCTTCTACCCTGCCCTGCATAATCTCATTTCGATCTAGAGAGGCAGTTCTATCAATCTGTGAATTCACAAGCCCTTTGTTGTATCCTCTTGAGTGGAGCCACTGTTTCAGTTCAGTAATCCTATCTAAAAAAACTTTATCATCAGAACAAATGCAACGTATTCTTAAAGCTTGACTAAAAGGAACTCCCTTCTCAGTATGAAAAGGATGACAACTAGAAAAATGAAGATACTGGTGAGTGTCAGTTTCTTTGACAAAAAGGTCCGTAGAAATACTTTTAACTTCTCTTGTAACTAAAATATCTCAAAATTTAATTGACTTCCGAGAATACTTATATGTAAATTTGATAGTTGGATGTATGCTATTAAGGTACGTAATAAACTCAATCAATGCTTCCTCACAGTGTTCCCACACTAAAAATATATCATCTATATATCTCCACTAAACTCAGGGTTTCAAATGATAGTTGGAGAGCGCCCCTTTCCTCGAATTCTCCCATGAATAGGATAACATGTGATGGAGCAAATTTGGTACAAATGGCAGTGCCCTGTTTTTGCTTAAATGTTTGAGAGTTATGTTCAAAAAAATTGTTTTTTAGAACAATTTCTGCTAACTTAATAAGTGATTCTGTGCTGACTGATTTGTCATCTCTTCCATTCAATGCATCTTTCATAGCCTCCAGACCATCTAAATGAGGGATACTAGGGTACAAACCTACGTCATCAATAAAAAGAAGTGCATCATCTGGAAGGGGAGGCAAATTCTTAAGTTTACGAAGAAAATCATTCGTGTCTTTGATAAAAGATTTAACTTTTTAGATAATAGTTGCAAATGGAAGTCTAAAAAGAAGATATCCGCTCAGTGACAAACCACAGTTAGAAATTACTGGCCTACCCGGAACAGAATGTAAACGTCTGTGTATCTTAGGCATAAATAAAAACCTATCTAAACGATTTTCATTAATCAAAAGATAATCTAGAGTCTTATTATCAATCTCCTTCATATTTGTAATCGTTTGAAGCTCATTAGAGATCAATTTTTGAAGACTAGGTAATGGATCTCCATTACAATGCTCATAAACTTCCCCATCTGACAACTGTCTGTCAGCCTCCCTAAGGTAGTCCTCACGGTCTCAAACTACTACTCCCGAACCCTTGTTTGCTGGCTTTATAACGGTAGTATCATCAGATTGAAGACTTCTAATGGCTTCTTGTTCTTGAATAGACAAATTGCTAAAGTTGGAACCATTAGCTTGAATAGACATAAGTTTCTCCTCCAGAATACTTAAATAAATCTCAATAGACGCATCTACATTTTTGAGTTAAACTTAGATGGAACCTTAAACCCCGCAATGCTCCTATCCCCTTCTTCATTACAAAAGAACCATCGCAATGTTCCTATCCCCTTCTTCATTACAAAAGAACCATTGCAATGTTCCTATCCCTTCTTCATTACAAAAGAACCATCGCAATGTTCGTATCCCCTTCTTCATTACAAAAGAACCATCGCAATGTTCCTATTCCCTTCTTCATTACCAAAAGACATCGCAATGTTCCTATCCTCTTCTTCATTACAAAAGAACCATCGCAATGTTCCTATCCCCTTTTTCATTACAAAAGAACCGTCGCAATGTTCCTATCCCCTTCTTCATTACAAAAGAACCATTGCAATGTTCCTATCCCCTTCTTCATTACCAAAGGACCATCGCAATGTTCCTATCCCCTTCTTCATTACGAAAGAACCATCGCAATGTTCCTATCCCCTTCTTCATTACGAAAGAACCATCGCAATGTTCCTATCCCCTTCTTCATTACGAAAGAACCATCGCAGACGCAGACGTCGACCAAATTCTTCCAAATCTTGTTTCAAATTAGCTCTATCCAAACCTTTTGGAGTAGGTAAAAATTTAAGGCCTTTCGAAAGAACAGAAATTTCAGAACCAGATAAAACCCTATTTGACAAATTAAATACATTCTTAGAAACAAATTTTCCTCTTAAACGCCCATTATTTGAATTGATTACCTCTTCGCGCCGTTCAAATTATTTATTGGCATCACACTCTTCTTCGACAACTTCATCTCTGACACGCTTATCTTGAACACCCTCATTTTTGACACTTTCAGCTTCGACACCCACGTGTTTAGCAAGTTCATTGTCAGCAAATACAATTCTAACAGATTCATTTTCGGCCAACTCATTATGGACATTTTCATGGTTTTTTCTCTTCTTTTCACGTGTAATATTTTTTTATTATAAATATATATTTATATATATACTAGTATCCCGGGTAAAAACTTTTTACCGAACTTAACTTCGAAAACATTAGGTCAAATCCACCATTCCCTGCGTGTACGTACCCATGATGAAAAATAAATCATAGAATCGCAACTCAAAAACATCCCAGGCGGCGTCGCTCGCCACCCTTGTTCAGTATGCGTTGTGTCGCAGAATTTAACTCTTGCAAAAGTTTCTTTTCAGACATTAATTTTTTAATTCATTTCTTACATTCAGAAAATTTAAAACAGAAACAAATAGCAACATGGCTCAGAATATATATTCATACGCAGAAGAGAAGTAACTTTAATGTAAAAAAACGCAATATATAACTCAGAACCGTTAACCCAGACATACAAAACCAAACATTGAATAATATTACAAAAATGATACCTTCCAACTTTTTCTTTTGTTCAAAAGTTACTACTGGACTGCAACCATTAATGAATTTTTGAAATGATATATTTAGTTCTTCCCAAAACCATCAACATCATGATTAAAACCATGAGTTTCATTTCTTTGTGCTTTTTTTATTATTGCCTAAAAGAATAATATTTCAATTGTAATACCGAAAATAAAAAAAAAACAAAACAAAAAACAAAAAAAAAAAAAGGAAATTCAAGTACGCATTTATCCTAAAAACAATAACTAAGAACAAAAATTTACACAGAAGATAAAAAGTCACAAATAAAATCATACAGCCAAAGTTATATACCTAGGCATAGTACGTAAACGATTACCATAACACAAAATATGCATAAACGCGATAAAATATAAACTTAAGAAAAATACAGCCAACAACGCTTATTTTTTGTAGGATAGTCTCATTGCACAGTCATTTAAATTACATAATCCATTCTTCTCTTAAGTAACCCTCTCAACATTATAACCCATCATGTGCTTAATTTCTACTTAACAGATGAAAACATTCAAAAAACATATACAAAAAAACCTAATCATGCTATGACGAAATCTAAAGAAAAACAAAACAAAGTAAAAGAAACTTTGAAAATATATTAACCTTAAAATAATAATTAAAAACAAACGTAATGACAGAATTAGTATAGCTGAAAAATTTTTAACATATGAAAACATTCGTGGAGCCATTTTTTATTTCCAGTTCAAAGCTCCTCCTCTGCGCTGGAAAATTCAAAACACAACAGTAAACATCCCTCTTATCCTTTATTTATCCACTAATACTAACTGTGTTTTAACTAAATAGATACTATTTTAACTTTACCTTTCAATACCAATTCACATCATCATGATAGTAAACAACACAATATTGATCATGTTCTGTAGCCATTATCAAACACTTCTAAACTCTTTTACTTTCTATATTTCATACCTGTAAACAAATTAATAACACTCGATTAACTTTCCAGCATACTTTCCTATTGTAAACATACACTTTCTATTTGTTTTCTACTGCAATTTCACTACCATTTTTATACAGTGAAAGACATAAAAATGCTTTCTTCGTAACTTCATAACTGTGGAGCCATTTTGAAATAAATAAAATAAGGAACAGTTCGTTACCAAAACAAATCAGTAACTGCTCGTGTAGGACCTGCATCTTTATGATCTGATCGTTTTAACTCGGTTTTTATTCACTTTTAACGCTGTATTTATTAAATCCGTTTGACTCATGTACTTACGTATATTACTTTATATCTTTTCCAAACAATTTTCCACCGAAAAAAGTAAAACCATTTTCACCAATGTAAATAAACATCATCCTTTCTTCAACTTCATCTACACTACTTCTGTACTGCTGCACTCCCATAACTATTTGATAACTATAAAAGAAATTCGTAAAATCAGCACGACTTTCTTCCACTCGTTCTTCGTTTGGTTTTCATCTGAAAAAACCTATATATAAAAAAAACAAACATCTGTTCAAAAACTCACGTGTGCTACCTGCTAACTAATCACTTACACACATGCTGCTGCCTGTTCTTTTATTAATCGTTCGATCTTTCTGCAGCTTATCTTTTAAAAACTTCACTGCACTTCTTCTGTATATCTAAATATGATTTTTCATTGTAAACAAATAACTAACTCACTTGCTACCCCGTGTTGTTTTATTAATAAGAGTAAAAGTTTAGCAAAACGTTTTATAATAATAACAATACCTTCGTGTTTCTTCGTCAGTTCTTTCGTCGATTTGCTGCCTAAAACAATCAAATTTAAATTAAAATATTCGTATACAAAAAGAAACACGTCTTCTTCGCGAAGTTTCTTGCTCACGAAATGATCGTTGACAAATTTCGAACGATTAACATTGCATTGCTCGCACTCCTCCAAAGACATTTTTCGGCTGATTTCCACTGCGCAAACCAAAAATAACAAAACGGAGGAGCATATACTAATCGCGGAAAATCAAAAAAAGTGTCTATCGCCTCCGCGTGGCTTTACGACGAAAAGGGAAAAAATAAGAAGGTTTTGACTGTGCAAAAAAAACAAATATATCACTCTCTAAAATAAAAGTGTGACACACAATCGCGAATTAGTATAATAAAGATGTTTTATTTTTTAAAAGTATACAAACTTGTATAACTAGAATCATTACAACAGTTTTCTTCTCAGTCACAATCTTGAATTTTGTGCATCCTGCTTTCGTGAGCTACAACATGGATGTCCGACACAGCGACTTTATCAAATATCTGTTGATTTACGCTTGAGCGAGTACCTAGTATACAAATTAAGCACGCTCTTAGTAGTGCAAAATGGAATCTAGTTTTCAGCCAGCTGCATATTACACTTTTACGTTGTTTTCTTTTGTTCTTTTGTCGGGTGAGAAACGTAGCGCATTCTCTGCTCATACCACCATAAGAGATAGGAAAGTGCGGATGTTAGGGCAAAACTATGACGTCATCAGAAATCATATGATTTCGGGAATTTTCCCTACTAATAGCTTAATATTATCATCTTGTGTTTTTACATACGCGGATACAGTAGTTGATGAAACGTGGTATTTTTGATTACAATAACTAAAATTCTCAAATAAACCAGTTTTTTATTATTATAACCACAAATGACACTCATAAATGTAAACAATACACATATAACATACACACAGACAAATCGATGCAGTCAAAAAAAGATCTCAAAGTCAATAGGTATCATAGTATAATTCGTATTATCTTGTTTTTTTATTTTGTTTTTGTTGTTTTTTTTACCTCTTACTCTTATATATGTTTATAATGTCCTCTGGCTAATGTCGTAATTCCATCATCTAAAATTATTCGTTTATCATCATCCGCATTAAGAGCCAATTTATTTTGATTTATTGTATATACATCATGTTTAATCGATCTAATAATCATTTGTTCTCTGTAGACATTCTTATTTTTGAATAAACACTCTTTGTAGTCATCAAACCCAATCGTCTTTTTAACAACACATTTCTTTACACCTTTGCATCTCTTACCTTCTTTTTCATCGATTTGCTTATACGCATAAGTCTTTGGTCTCAACGCTACAAATTCAGTCATGATTTTTCCTCCCAACTCATCCTTCATTAATTTAAGAACTTTCTTATTCTTTCCAATTGGTAAAGGTCTTCCATCTTCAACGCTATATCCACTCGTGTCAAATCTCTTTTCTACATCATCCGCAATATCCTTATAAAAGTCATCAGTTCTAATATGATAGACTAACGAATCCGTATCCATATATAATAATTTAAGATTATCTCTATATTTCGGCTTCATATAGTCATAATGAAACTCGTACATTACTATCTTACTCAAATCTAAGATAGCTGGTCCCATATAAATCGGTTTATTTAAAACAACCTTTATCTTACCCATCTCTACTCCCATTAACGATTCACTAAAATAAGTGGCCGACTTGAAGTTTGGTTTCATAACTAATTTTTCATATTGCTGTTTACGCGTAACCAACTTTATATCTTTGTGTTTTCTAATATTTTCCATTGTCTTTCCAAAAACTGAACAATTCATCAACTTGAAAAAATCTTTCTCGAACTCGTTTTTGGCTCGTGTTCTTAGTTGCGTATTAAAATCAATGTATGGTTTCATCCAAGCGATTTGATCAAATTCTACTACTCTATGAACCTTTTCTAGAATCAACCCATGTTTCAAAGCCTGAGCAAGAGCTCTAATATGCGTAATATAATTCTTCTTATCTGATAAACATGGAACAAGTTTTTCTACTTTATTAATCTTTTTCCTTTCAGCCATAAATGGAAGATCATTATGCGAGTCATGAAGTTCTATAGGATATTTAGCATCAACCTCTAATATATAACCCTTGTCACCATTTTCTTCAACCAACTCACTAATCCTTTCAGATGTAAATTTATTAGGATCATCCCACTTGAAATTACCTATCGGCAGCTTTTGTGTCATCGCCCACCCATAAAGATTGTTCGCATCCAAATATTGAAGATGACTACTCTCTTTAGCAGGATCATATCGATCTCCCATATACTTATTATTTGCTTTAGCATATCTCTGAACAGCTTGAACAAGACCTCCTCTAATTCCCTGCTCCATAAATATAAACATATCTAGATCGCTCAACAATTCTAACTCTATCCCCGTTTGTTTCAAACACGCCTGCCATGATAAACCAGGAGCAGTGTAAAAATGTGCAGGATCTAATTGATAATTCTCTAGACAAGTCTCTCTAAAAGTCTCAAACACATCTGTTAGTAATAACACATCAGTTAATAAGTAAAGGTCATGATATTTTCCAAGCGTTTTCTCTTTCATCATATTCCATACCTTTTGAGCGTGTTCATAGTCTTTCTTGTTTATTTCAGCTAAATTTAACTTACTATAAAAGGCCTCTTTTGGTGGTAGTTTCGCTTCATTAAATCTTTCGAAAGAATCCATGTATTCATATGGGTATACTCCTTTTCTTCTCATCAGATTAAAAGTATCATCACCCTTGAAGTATTTTCGAAGGTTCTTACACTGTTCATCACTCAAGTTCTTTGATAGATTATCCAAACTACTCATCATAAATCTAGCGGAATCGATGAATCTCAACTGTATCTTTTTGTCTTTAGTTTTTCCATCTTTGTCAATGTATTCACCAACCTTTACGTCTAGACTAAATGAAATATACTTCTCTTTGTTTTCAGCTATCGCTCTCAATGTTTCATGTCCATATTGTCTCGCGAGTTCTTTGATAAATAGATGAGCATCATAACCGCTCAGATTGTGGAAAGCTATAGGAATATATGACGGTATCTTGAATCTAAGGTTACATTTCTTATGAGCAGCTCCTCTATATTTCCCCGTGTAGTGACAATGATCTCTTACCCTAAGGTTTTCATCACCACCAAATTCTTTCATACATATATGACACTTGTCTACATTTGAAAAACTCTTCCACTCTTGTTTTGTTAGAGGTTCCATCTCTTTTTCAGGAAACATGTTATATAATCTTTTCACCTCTTCTACCACATGATTAACAAATACCTCAACACAATCTTCACCTCTATACAGTTTTAGAGGATTCGATACTTTACCATACGCAAATTTAGAATAACAACAAAAACCTGATGGTACGTGAGTGGTTACTTTTTCGATAAAAGATTCATTTTGTTCTTTCTTATTCGTATCTTCACACCTTACGAGAACAGACTCGAAATCTGCATACATCATAAAAGGTACCTTGAATTGATATTGTCCATCATGAAATTTAACTTTACTACCCTCTTCAGGCATTTCAATCATAGCCACATCATTATTTATACAATATTTAAAGTGTTCATCTCTAACTCGCTCGCTTGAAAAACCATAGAGACAATTTAAACAATAATGCTCTTTATGTTCATGCTTCGAGTTGACCTTACTCAAAACACCGCTCAAGTTCTTTACAGCGATATAATGTCTTTTCTCTTCTTCACATAGTAAAAACAAAATAGCTGTCTCCTCACGATCAAAATACTTCGATTTACGGCACACATAGATACCATCTATATCGTCTTTTGTTAAAACATGCACAGCGATATCAGGGTTCCTCCTCTCAAACAAATCTATTTTATTTAGCGACATTGGAAACGATAAATCGTCCCAATTATAGTTATCATGCTTTTTGAGGTTTGAGATTCGTTCAGGATTATATTTAATCTGTTCATGGTTAAGTGCAGCGATAATAGCCCATTTGAAGCACTCTTCATCATCTTTATTTTTAGGATTGATAACGGAGAATTTTCCACTGAAATTCTTAGGTAAAGGTAAGTAAGAGCTGCCTCTCGTTAATTTTAGCTTATGAAAGTCAATATCAATATTCAAAATCCTTTCAATAACAAAACCAGAGTTAGGTAGCTTTGGGTTTTCAATCTGCGTCTTCATATGAGCAAACATCTCATCAAGCGTTTGATTCAAGTCACTTTCTTGAAAAACTTCAATCATTCTGGAATTAAAGGCTTTATCAACAAAGATTGTCGCTTCAGGATCGCTTAAATCTTCCTTTCTCCACCTAATCCAGGTTGTTGTTTGTATCTTTGTCGAATTTAGATCATTAAGTACTCTCATTATCGTATCAATTAATATTGGTTTAACCTTTTCAAAAAAAGCATCGACATTATCCCTCTCATTTAATGTGCTCGTTTCTCTCACACCACTAATCCTATATCTCCTATATGCATTATCAAACGCTGTTTCAACAGGAACAAACGCTTTTTCATCCTCTCGCTGATTGATAACCTCATCTTTTTCATCATCATTCTTCCTCTTATAGAGATTGAGAATCTTCTTCTTCATCTCTCTGAAAGCGCTACTCACTTTCTCACGAATAGGTTTAGGTGTGTGATTTACTAACCACTCCTTCAACTCATCCAACTTACTTTTCACCTGAGGTCTATTTTTTGCCATTTCTTGCTGTTCAAACAAATCCATATCTTGTTGGGTAGGAATAATTGGAACAGGTCTTGGTGGTGGAACAGGTCGGTTAAACCTAGTAGGTCTTGGTAGTGGAACAGGTCGGACAGGTGTGTTTGCTAATAATTCAATCAACTCAGTTTTTCTGAGTTTTGAGTAGCCATGTAGACCGCGTTCTCTCGCGATAGCTTTTAATTGAACAACAGTATTTCGTGAAGTCATGTTGTGATATACAAATGTGTTTAGCTTCCTTTAAGGTAGTTTAGAAATTTCCAATTTTTTCAGACTATATAGTTAACATTTGTTACTCGATTTTAAGTAACAAAAAACACAACCTCTACAAGGTTGAACGAGCCAATTTTTTTTGTTTCCGAACCATCTTTTTCTGCTCATTATTATGCTCTCGATATCTGAGATATTTTTCTTCGTTGTTATTTATCCAGTTTGAATAGCGTGTATAAAATGCTTGTTTCGTATCAGGATCGAGAGTATAAGATGGATCCTTATCATTTTTTTCAAGTACATCAATCATTTTAGCTTTATTCATTTGCTTAACATATTTTATTTTTCGTGATGCACATAATTTTACTAACATATCATAAGTCATTGATTGGTAATCTGATTCTGTTTTGTCGGTCATGTTTATTCTTTATATAAAGATAATAAAAACTTTTAAGCCACTTTAATGTCATTTTTTTAACAAAAATGAGCTAAAATAAAACGTTGTTTATAAATAAAAATGTCAGACACTAAACTTCAAGAGATTTATTATCAACCTCAAAACTTATGGAAAGGACAAAAGGCCGTTCGCAATCTAAGAGGATTTGGTTTCAAACTGAAGGTAATTAAGAAATGGTTATCAAAACAAGCTTTGTGGCAAGTACATTTACCAGCACCGAGACATGTTGAACGTCCACATTATGAGGTAACTAAACCGAATGAGATTCATCAATTTGATATATTGTATATGCCTAGTGATATGCTATATGGTAATAAATACAAGTACATCTTATCCGGTATCGATGTTGCTTCACGTTACAAAGTAGCCCGACCTTTGAAGACTAAGAAAGCCAAAGAGGTTGCCGCTATGATTGAAGACATCTACAAGGTTGGACCCTTAAACTATCCAAAAGTATTTCAATGCGATAACGGTTCAGAATTCAAAGCTGATGTGACAAAGCTGTTGGAGAAGAATAATGTTGAAATTAAAAGAGCAACTACAAAATATAAGCATACCCATACAGCTTTTGTTGAGGCATTGAACAAGATACTTGCTGAAAATTTATTCAAAATACAAGATGCTCAAGAACTGAATGATTCGGAAAAGGTATCATCTACGTGGGTCAAATATTTGTATGAACTTGTGGATAGATTAAACGATACGAAGACGCAGATGATCGATATGAAACCAAAAGATGCTATTAAAATGAAAGAGGTAACTCTCGCTAAACAAGAGAGCTATCCACCTGAAGTAGAGCTACCTCAAGACGGTTTGTATAGATATCTATTGCAACCGGGTGAAGAGCACGATGACCATCGAAAAAGAGCAACAGATATCATATGGTCAAAGAAGACATATAGATTGAGTGAGGTAATAGAGCAACCTGGTAACCGCGTAATGTATTACCTTCAAGATGGACCTGAACGAGCTTTTGTGAAAGAAGAGCTGATATTAATACCTGAAGATACAGAGCTACCTCCTGATTATGTGCAAGGTTGGTGAATCGTACAAAAGTATCTTTACTAGAAACAAGTAAAGATGAGTCGGCGAGATTTTATCTAGCGCCATATAACGTCATAATCAAAGAATTGTCTTTCTGAATTCTTTTGAGATTGTTTGAGACCTTTCGGTCTGACAAAGGCCTCTCTAGAGCTCCAACCATAATCATTTAATTCAATGAAAAGTCTTTCAGGCAACCACACCTTATATATTTTTCCTGCTCCGTCTTTCAACTCTGCATACATAGCTTTTGTAGAAAAAAATTTAACATGATAAATCACGTTTTCAGGTAGCTCTCGCCACTTTATGATCTCTGCCATTTGTTCCTTGTTTTGCTTGTTGATTGTCTGTTCGAATGTATCAACTGTTGGAAATTCCATTGTCTATATATATACTTGTGATCATATCTCTTTATATCAGTTTCATTTATCACTTTATCACTTTTCAAATTGAGGAACACATAACCACACATCCTAGTAACCATTTTCGTTTATGGACTTTTTCAAGTTTTGGAGTTCTATCATCAAACTTTTTTGAAATTGATTTTGAGTTTCAGTCTCCATCTTTCTATCTGTAGAACTGAGTCCTTCTAAAGCTTTGTAATATGTTCCCTGCAAAACCTGGAATTCTTTGTAATTGATCCTCCCATCAGCCAGCGCCTGACTTATGTTAGTTTCGAACACAGCGATTGAGGATGTAACAATATCATATAATTTTATCACTTTTTCTACTTTCTTTTGATATCTTTTGATGACAGCTGTGGTAAGTCCGGTACAGATAGAGCCGGCTAAGGCTACGCCACCTAATCCCGCAGAAATAGGTATTCCGATAATCGTAGCCCCTGTTGCAATTGAACCGATGCCAGAGCCAATGGTTATAGCGCTTGAGCTAGCATTTAGTAGCATCGATCGTTCTATCGCCTTGTTGTATCTCTTGAGCTTGATGCTAAACTTGTTCTTAAGTTTTATCAACTCTTCAAACTCAGAATTTATTACGCTTGCGTTAAACTTTTCCTGCTCATTCAAATCCTCAGGAGCAGTGGGTAGTTTTGGATAAATTTTAAAATTCATATTTAGAGGTTTGTTATAACATAATTAATAATAAATTATCCTCTAAATAAATAAATAAAATGGCAGACATTGACATAGATCCTTTTGGAGAACATGGTATGACGACAGATGAAACAACCGATGAGACGTTTCCTCTCATACCGACCGGTGACCGTACGGGTGCACAGATACATACATCAGGTGAACGAGAAACATCATTCGGTGGTCTGAAAACTAAAGTTTTGAAAGTTCAGGTTGAAGGTTTATACGAGAAGTTATCTGAAAAATTCGGGTTAAAATCTGAAGAAATTCATACCGATCTGTTTGAATTCAGAGATGGTGAATTATACTACAAAGACAGTAGCAAACCATTGACAAACAATGGAAGACTAAGGGCTCCCGGTACTATAGCTGAAATATTGGGTAAGAACAGGTTACGTAGTTTAGGGTTTGATATACCTAAGAGCAAAGTTTCAGCTAGACAAGCAGCCGCACTTAACAAAATACAAGAAGAACTCCCTTCATCATCTAAAATCACAAAATCGAGTGATGTAGAGCTGGAAGAGATTACGGGAAACATTGCAAACAGTACGGAAGATTTAATTTCAACGCTTAGACAACAATCTGTCGATCATGAAATGACTCAGACCGGCGATCTATATGAATATCCTGTACGTGAGTTGTTAGGATTGGATAAGGCGCTGAGAAACATACGAGGAGGTCTTCAGGAAGAGGTTGCGAAAAAGGTTCGAATAGAACAGCATATCGATCGAGAGAAAAACAAGTTGGAGGAGATGGAAAACGATGCGACATACACAGATGAACAACGAAAAGAGGTTGAAGAGAGAGTGGAGGGATTACATGAAGAGTTGAAAGCTAGGAAAGAGAACATTGATATTCTCAAAGGTAAATTAAACAGTCAAGTTACGAACATCAAAGAAACCATTGCTAAAGTCCTCGACAAAGATACCTCATTAGGTGAAAGGATACGAACACTATTCCGCGAACAAGGTATAACAATCGTTAGCATTCTGACAGCGTTTGGTATGGCTATCGGTGTTCTTGTGGAAGCTTTGTTACCATCAGCAGCTGGAAACTCTTCGCAAAATCCTGACAAAGGTGGTGATAAAAAGAACGATGCAAAGGAATGGATAAAAAATAAACTAAAAGCGTTAGCATCACTTCTAGGTAGATTAGCATCTAAAGCGGCAGAGGCTTTACCAGGAATAATTGGATCTATCGTATCGTGGATACTCACTAGAGCTAAGGAAGTTGTAGGTTGGTTAAGTCAAAATTTATGGGCTCTGATTGTAGGGTTGATCTATACATACCTTGTCACTAGACGATAACCATCTGAGTGTGTATATATGTTACACGATACGTGTAACATAATTTTTGTACTCAAATTGAATATACATTTTATCTTTCAAAATACCACACAATTCCACCAATACCGAGCATACTCAGAGCTATAAAAGTCAATTCCCTTTCATGTTGATCACGACTCGGTGTATAAAAGTCGCTCAATACAGGCTCTCGTGGTAGCGGTTCAAGATGATTACTAAATACACTATTGTACTCTCTCATTGCATCATTTAGTTCTACGAATTTTGAATCAGCCTTCTTTTCGAGCATGAGCTGCTTATTGATAAAATCGATTCTTTCCTGTCGTTTTTGCTGCCATTCAATCTGTGCTTTTTGTAATTTTTCTATGGCCAAATCATGACGTTTTCTTTCCCTATCGATTCTGTCTTTGGATAAACTTGAAAACAGATAGCTTGATCCTGTGAAAGCCAAAGCGTTAGCCAAAGCTCCACCCAACATCATTGCGATAGAAGCCATATTTAGATATTGATATTTTCAGGTAAAATCTTTTGTTTGATTAAGTAGTCCTTTGTTATTTCACTAGCGGCGATAATGGCAACTAGTTTTCCCGTATCTTCCAAGTCGAACTTTTGAATAGAAGGAGGTGTCATTTTTAACACCTTTTTTCCTAGCATAGAGTAGCCGATAGCGAAAACGCAGACGACTGATGCATGATATAAATCGTTGATGATACTTTTCTTGTCCATGTTTGTTATATATACATTTTTTTTCTTTTTATTCCATTTCATGTTTATTGATTTTCACTGGTATTTTAGATTTTTGTGGAAGGGGGGTGGATGGCGACCCGCGAGGTAATATTTGCTCTTTCTTTTTATACATAAAATAAGCAAATCCACCAACTAAACCGAGAGCTATTATTCCACCTACACCATAGGTGTAGTTCATAGGTTGTCGTTCATTTGGTTTGGTGAGAGAGTCATCGAGCTTATTCATTTCTTTTTGAGGTGACACTTGTTTTAATTGTTCTCGTTTTTTACGGTTGTATTCCGCCAACTTCTTACCCGCTTCAACCTTTTTTGGGTTCTTCGTTGTCACTTGAATGGGATTCTGTTCTTCTGACATTTTTATTATCTACTGTATTTATATTATCATCGGATTTATTTAAATTCCTTTCATTGATATAATGCCTCCCGGTAATAAGTCCAACACTGAGTGGTGCTAATAATGAGCCGAATTTATAATATAAGTCACACGTAAATCTTTGAAGGGCAGAGTTTAAGAAGGGGTCAGTTTCCAGGTCATTGCTCAGCGCTTCTTGATTGTTTATTCCTAATGTTGCACAAGCCCCCATCGAATAAATGCGTATCAGTGATTTCCCTAAGGATTTTACCATTTGACCTGATAGTTTAGCCTCGTAGATACTAAAAAGTTTTTCTACCTCTTCATCTTTGAGTTTGTTAATTTGCTCTTCCGTGTACATTTTCCCTAAGTATAGCTTGCTATTTCCAGTTAAGACACACTCGAGTAATTTTTGTCTTTTACCATCTGAAGGTGGAAATTCACTCGGAACATCATAACTCTGGTTGATTAAATTATCGATCGCTGTTTCCACCATTTTTATTAGAGAGAGGTATTTTTTTAACACAAAATAAAAGTAAAATAGCGAGATCAGCAGTATGCTTAATAATATAAAGTTGACATATTCTATCATTTTGTTGTGTTTGTTATAATTTTCTTATACTCTCTTATAATTTTGTTGAAATTTGTTGTATAAGAGTTTGCTGTCTTCTTATAATTTTGTTGAAATTTGTTGTATAAGAGTTTGCTGTCCTCTTATAATTATGTTGACAAAATAATTATAAGAGGATGATGATGTTTAATAATATATTCTAACATTGTTAAATAAATAAACATTGTTTACTTAAACAATTATGTTCGATGATGATGAATCCTCAGATGATGATATTATATTTTCCTATCAAGATACAAAAAGGGTTACTTTTAATGATAAAGTAATGGTCCATTATATCCCTGCTTGTGAATCTCGTAGAAGTAACTGGATAGAGGCTGCTGTTGACAGAGTACGCTTTGAATCGAGGATTAAACATATTGGTAAAATTCTAGATCCTGTATTGAGACGTAAATTATTCTCTTACAGTAGTCTTACAGTAGTCTTATAACAGTCTTATAACAGTCTTACAGTTTTTGTTACAAGAGTCATGTAACAAATATATCAACCTGTTTAACAAATCATGTGCGTTCTTGGGTGTTCCATTCTCATGACTAGGCACGTGTGTTTCCCTTCTTTCAGTTTTTCCTTGACATTTTTCAATTCTTCTTGCGATTCAATGACATCGTTCTCTTCATGAATGGTGGCTAGATCGTTTCTATCTTTTGGATACCACACATATAACATTTTAGCTTGCCGTCGTAAATTTTTAGGTATAGCCGTGTATGATTGTGTAAGTAACCATAGCGAATGGTTTCGATGGCGACCACTAATTGCCAACTCGAGCAAAGGGTTTCTCTTTTTGTCCAATTTTTCATCAGCTATGATGTCGTCAATGAGGAATAAGGTTTTGTATCCGACGCAAAAGAAGTCCATTTTCTTAATATATTCATACAAAGATCCTTCCGGTTCAATTAAAATCACATAGCTGTCATTCCAGAACCACTTCCGATCTCTGTAAGTCTGATTCCACCTTAAGGTGGGACATATAATCACGATGAAATCAAAGTGATCAAAGTATTCATTTTCTAATAATTTTATGACACGATCCGTTTTGCCGCACGATGTTGGTCCGACGAATAATGCTGTGTGAGGTTCTTTCATGTAAAGTGTGTTCATTTTACTAATATAATGTAGACATAAATTGACCGTTTTGTATGTTTAATTGAGCATCCATTATTAGATATATATATGCGTTTAAGTTTCCTGCAGTTTCAGCGGTCTTTTCAATCTGTAAAGTGATGCCTTCACTTGCATTTTCAATCTTTCGACCGGTGCCATGCAAAGCATTCTCATCAATTGTTCTGAAATCTAACCATAGAGCATACTTGTTTGTTAAGTAATCAGAGACTTTTACATCATGTAATCCCAAGCGCTTTCGGTTTTCACCGACGCTATTATCTTTTGGTTTTCCTTCAGCAAAATACTTGCAAATCTCATTGTATTGTTCAAACGGCTGCATCCCTTGAGCAAAAAGTTGATTTGGCTTACCCTCGACGATGACAGATACCTTTTCGATCTTTGGATTATAGAATTTACAAGTTTCTCGTTTGTAGGATTTTTCTTCTTCAAATAGAACTAAAATACCCTTCAAAGATTTGGCAGGTGTGTTGAATGACCAATTCCATGTTGTGTCTGACTTGTTTACTCTAATTTGTCTGTGCCGCAAAACCCTATCATAGAGCAAAGCCATGTTTTCGTATTCAGAAGCGATTTGTCTAGCCAACGTGGGTTGTGTCACAAGCTCATATTCAAGTGAGATGTTAGATATTTTGTATTTACCATCTGGGTTACGTTTTTGACCTGCGGCAGTATCTGGAGGGTCAGAATAAATAACTCGGTTATAGTCGTTAAATGTGATCTCGTAGCATAACCTATTACCTAAACCTGCTTGATAATATGGAATAGTACTATCTAGCATCTCAAAGTCGAGTGGAATGACAAACTTGTTTTTATAGGTGTCAGCAATGGCTTTGTCTTCCGCATCATCGTCCTTTTTATCAGAAGCACCAATCCTTAATTTCATACAATTCTCTGTACACCCATCGTCGATGATGATACCCTGTCTTATCGCGTTTCTCTTTTCAAACTTGGTTAACCATAAATCTCTGTAACACCCAAAAAGATCAAAGTCATCGATACTCAATATCTCGTTACCTTCGAACTTGACAGCCAACTTTTTAACAATAGCTCTCCCAATGTTACTGACCAATGTTCTTTTTGAGTCAGCTTTTGACTCGAGTTCAATATCAAAACTTAGATTCGTTGTTCCTGGGATAATGACATCACCACTTCCTAAATTTGGAAACCTAACCAATAATAGCTGATTTTGATCGATCTCACTCGGATTGTGTGTGACAATTACTTTTTGACGAGAACCTTTTACACCGTGGGCAGTTCTAAGTGAACGTTCTGGATTTAACCTCTTTCCATACTTCATTATTAATTATGATATATAATTAATTTTTACTTTTTATCTCGTTTTAGCGAATGTGCAAAACAACGGTTCTTCCTAGGTCTTCTTTTAGTATATTGTCATGCTGATCTGTGAGTTTCAACGTGAGAGACTCAAATACACCATTTTTTAATTTTTTGTATTGAGGGTTTTTAGGCTGAACATGTGTGAAGTCATTATATTCAACCAGGTGATAGGTTAGTAAAATATCACTTAGCTTTCCATTCTCAAGATTTTGAGTGTTGTCGAGTTCAGAGAGATGTAAATTCATTTTGGTTATTTTAGCGAGCTTATTTGTTCTGATTATATGAGGGTCTTTGACTAATGATTTAAAACTTACCTCACCTTCTAAAAAGGCACCTGCTAAAAAGGCATTCAATTCCCTGCTCGTGAATGTTCCTTTAGGTACCAACTTTTTAGCTTTCCCATCAGCAGACAGTTTCACTGTTAGGTCTGTGGTTATTTCATACATAACATTGTCTGCAAACATATCAACCAATGCAATTTCTTTTGAGCCATCCAAGTTTTGAATGGGGTAAGATAGATATATGGTATTTTCTCCTTTTGCGAGATTTGCTGTGATATACATTTTCTTGTATTAAATAGAAGATAATATTATTAAATAATAATGGAGAATATTTTTAAATATGTTCCCAACGCGCTTTATAAACCAAATGGAGGGCAATATCTCCAGATATTGAATGCTAAAGATTTATACAAACAAACAATTATCGTCTCTGAGAGCGGTTCTTTCCCCGCAACTTTTCCAAATATATTTACTAATTATGAAATGGATGAAAATGATCAACGTATGAAAATTTGGCAGGAACAACCGTTTAAATTATGGCAAACCCAACTCAATTTTGTCACTTGGTGTGCTTCAAGCGCTTGTGGAGTCAGTTCTGAACATCTGAAAGAAAGTCGCTCTACTCCTATGATTAGAGCAGTATATCGTTTTCATGTCTATTATCATATTAGACGAATCATTAAGCGTCTTCAGACACCTCTACCTTTTGAAAACGGTTTCAACCAATACGATAATCCTTATAATAAAGAAGAGTTTTTAAAAATCTGTAGTGAATATGGTGTTGATTCTGATCCTAAAAAATACAAAGGGCAATATTTTTACAGTTCATATCAAAAAAGACGTAGAGACTATCCAACGGCAGGTCTGAGTTATTTCACGGACGACTCCATGACACGATGGATTATAGAAAAATCTAAAGGCTTTACAAAAACAGGTCTTGTAAAAATTTCAGAGAGTGTTAGAGCATATGCTTATCTTGTTCTTAGTTCGCAAGCCTCAGCTCGTTCTTCTATTTTAGGTAATAATTCAAGTGCTTTGACAGCTCAAAGAGTTTTTATGAACAATTTTGAAGACATTGTTAACCGCAGAGTTGATATTCAAGATGACATTAAACGTTATCAAGATACTTTAAATTACGCTTCAAGTAAAGTTGATTATTCTGTTGGACAAGGTATTTACATGTTACCTAGTGACATGAATCTAAACATCAAGTCGGGAGTGTCTGGTTATAATAATAAAATTCTCATATCTAATGACAACTTGAGCCTTGGTAGAAACAAAATGATTAATGTTATGCAAGAGCATCATATTTTACCCAAAGTGACTAGCTCTCAAAAAGAAGTTCACAAAAGAGTAGTGAGTCAAACAGATTCACTCCCATCTCATGAAGAAGAGAAAATAGCTTTGGTTTTAGCGATTACCACGATGTTTAGTATATGGTATTATTATTATTATTATTGAAAACAAAACTCTATTTTAGAGAACCCTTAGGTTTTTGTACCGACAGCCACATGTGATAGTAGTTTAGCTTCATCCTAACACCTTCAAGCCCTGACGTTTATATCCCGACAGCCACATGTCATAGTAGTTTAGGTTCATGCTAACACCTTCAAGCCCTGACGTTTATGTTGAATTTCGATCGATTTGACGGTAACCTGAATGTCTCTGTGGACCAGTGAAACCTGACAGTGATTAATCACCCAGACCGAAGTCTACCCAAACCGCGATATATCCAACGCAACTGCGGGGAAGTGCGCACTCATGCAAGTTTTTCAACCAGGACATGAGAGACCGAGTGGGGATCGAACACACGACCTTGTTGTTACAAGTTAGCGTTCTTATCCACTAGACTACGCTGATCTGTATGTCATATGTATTGTTAGCTTATTTATGTTATAAAAATGAAACTTCTACAAACTGCTTTTTACTACAATCGGAGAATTCCTCATTTTATGAGATATTTAATTGTTTACAATTATGAGTAATTTGTGGTTATAATAATAGAAACTACTTACGTAATCAAAATAACACGTTTCGTAACTCATATCGCGTTATGAAAACAAAGATCTTATATGATGATAGTAGGGAAATTCCCGAAATCATATGATTTATGATGACGTCATAGTTTTGCCCTAGAATCGGCACTTTCCTATCTCTGGTCAGTGGATTTCACAAAGAGATTTTGAAGATTTTCACTTACGTACCTAATCAAAACATGTTCTCCTCTTTTAAATACTTGAATCGGTTTACTTCTGAGAGATCGTTCAATATCATGATTAGCACACCTGTCAGAGGCATCACCAGCTCATTTCTTATTTTTTCCTGCTTTTTGAGGAATTCTTCGAAGTGGTTCTCCTCTGGTTCGAACCAAACGTCAGAAAAATCTTCATCACCATCATGATCTGGTCGGCTCAGATAAGTTGATTGGCGACCGCAGTAGACCTATGATTATAAGTTATAAAAAATAATGTAAATCAAATTATCTTACTTCTAACACGTTTTGAAACTAGTAGAAGAATTAAATATTAATATAACCACACAACCATAAATAAAGACTCATTAGCAACCTTTTCCTTTTCCATTATTCTTTTCAAAACATGTTATTTTCTTAATTACACTTTGCATTCTTCGTTCAGCACTCTTTGATAATCTTGAATTCTTTCCTCCCAATTCACCTCGGTTTTAGCAAATGTGCCAAAGTCATAATGAATTTTGTTGCGTAAAGTTCTATGTGAGCGTTCAACCTAAATTGTATGAAAATAAAAAGTTATTAAATGACCAACGCGTGACGGACAACTTTAACGGATTTTAATACAGCTCTGAGCGCACAATATTAACAGGTTTTTGAAATAAGGAAACAAATCAAAAATAGGTTAGTAACCCATGAACTAACCTTTCCTTGCGATTGAGGGTGATATGCGCGACTATTACGGATCCTTATCTTTTCATTTTTGCAAAACAGCTTCACGTGTTTCTTGAACTCTCCTTCTCTGTCGCATTGTATAATTTCGGGTTTCCCATGCTCCGAGTACAATATTCTGAGCTTATTTGCAACCAATTCACTTCTTTTCTTCGGCAAAGACCCCAACCAAACAAATCTTAGAAAAATAAAATATGACACCATTAAGTGCTTTCGGAGACAGATGAGTAATTACTTTATTGGATAAGAATATATTCTGGTCGAAGTATATGTTTCAACAACATTCTCCTTTTTCCAGAGAAATGATCAGCAGAATAGCTGTTGTTGTTACTTCTTTTAATTTCGACCTAAGAAGTGGAACTGAATGAGAAAATCTCCAATTGAACTATATTCCTTATTCTTATTCTTAAGCCGATTCTCATCTACATTCTTTCACGAAAAGTGCAAAGATTTTCACAAAAGTACGCATATTTTTAGAACTTCATTTTTCATTCAAGGCGATTTTATAAGCAAGTACAAAATTGAATTTCTTCATAAAGCCTGGGTATGAAGCTGTAAGAAAGAGTGGGAATCAAAATTGCTTGAAAACCTGAGATAAGTCTCATGATTTACGTGGAAATATTGTGAATTTTGTACTAATTTCATCAGGTTTATGTTATATAACCACTTACCTGCTAAATACATCCATTACCGTTAGAATATATCTGTACATGATGCCATTGAACTTCACTGCATCTTTTATCATGTCAACCAGATCGATTTGATGGCGTTCTTGGACTTTGCTTGCACGAATTGGTTGTAGCAAGGGTTTATTAGTAAACCGACCTATGTGTAGCTGAAAGAGAGATATACGTGAAATCTGAAGCAGCAAAGTGCAGCAAAAGTAAAATATACACCCGCTAACGCATATTAATCTAAACTTTCCTTATTCATTGCGAACATATTTTTAACCCCCCTTGAGTAAGTTAAGGAATGTCTTTTGCTATATTACTAGAACTCGAATGTTTCTGAAACTAGTACTTTTGAAACTGTGATTTGAACTAAAGTACATTTTGCCCAAAAGGAGTGGATTATCTATTAGTAGAAAATTGATAACATTGTGTATTTTTTAAATAGATCAATCATGGATCTGCCCAATTTAAGTCCATCTACGTCATGCAAAATAGTTGACAAGTTACCTGGCGTGTTGCACTGTGATCGTAAATCTTTGTAACTCTCGCTCACCTGCGCCAATACAAGACTGTTTTAATCGATATCCTAAGTTTCTTGCACCAGCACTTTTTCCTTCCTTATATGCTAACTGAACTGTTTTCTTTAATTCCGATTTATGCAACACCAACTTGTTTTCATAAAATATCTTTCCATTTCTTGTCGTTAAATGGTCTTTGTGACGAAATATCTAAAAGAGATAGATGGCTACCAAGCATTGGCATTTTTGAGACACTCCCACTTAAAAAATGTGAAATTTGTTTTACAAACTAAAAGATTAAACATAAAGGTCTCATTTACCCTTATCGAAAATCCAGTTTCATTTTTTATATGGCTACTGCAACTTCTTATGACTACAAATGTCATGTTGTAACGCAAAACATAATGAAAATTATACCTTCATCAGTGCATTTTTGTTCTTTCCTTCACTGGAACATGAAACTTTCCAGACATTATTTGAATCATTGCATCATATACTTCATCTTCAATGGCTGATAACGATCTTGGTTGCCTCAAATTAGTTGAAAGAACAACTGCAAGTAATAATAGTAGTAAGCTACTCTTCATTTTGAATCACCATAGAAATACGGAATCACGTGTAGGAACAAAAACTTTCTGTTGACTACTTTCAGTGAGCGATATTAAAATCGCATACACAAATTTTGCAAACATTTTTGGGCCGGTTTCCACATAAGCCAAAAGAAATCAAAAGAAAATTTTATTTTTTGTGACTATCCTTAAACGAAAGTTTTTGCATCAATGAACATCGACTTCCATAACATACGATTATCATTCTCTTCATTTACCTAGAGTAAGCATTACTCTAGGTAAATCTGCAGCATTTAAAAAAATCGCATTTTTTTTATCATTTGCTACACAAATTTCAACTAGGCCTTAAAATTCGAAAGTTTTGTTCGATGGCTCTCACTGCAACACGCAGAAGACCTTGTCGCGTGTACAATTTTTTTTCACGCAACCCCTTTTTTTTACGCACAATTTTGTACGCACAATTTTTTTATTACGTGCACACTACAATTTGCTGCAGGCACCTAAAAATATATGCTTCACGTACGCTTAAAAAGAAATCTGGTCCTGGTTTTCTGTACTAGTTCATGTATCAGCTACATCAAACTACACAAATCTATCCACAGAGGAGGGAACTTCACTCAACTGAACTAACTTAAGTTCCCTTTTTGACTTCCATGACTGATATTTGTAACCAACGTATAAGTAAAGTTCTTGTGGCAAGGAAGGAAGAAAGACATAAAAAGACAAATATCAACGACACATCCAAGAGTTATTTGCGACATTTCGAGTATCCACAACGCTCATCTTCAAGCTTACAACATTACTACAAAATTTGTATTTTATATAAAAAATATAATCTATTCAACTGGGAAATCTTTACAAAAAACATAACTAGGCAACAAAATTAGTTGTATAAGAGAAGTGGAGCAGAACGAATAGTCTTATTGAGTAACGGGTTGTCTCGTAAAATAAAAAGAGACTCTTTTAAGTTCTAGTAGAAAAGAATTGTCAGCATGAGCAAGAATACTAAAATCATCAAAACTGACTGTGTGACCGGTAGACGAAACATGTTCACGGATGGATGTAAGGCTACCACCGGAAGAAACTTTGCCTGTAAATGGAGAAACGCCCAAAAGTTCACTCATTCTGACTTTCAAATGGCGCTTAGTTTGGCCATTATAGGATGCATTGCAGCAACCACACGAAAAACGGTAAACAATGCCAGAAATGAGGTCCCGACAAGGACGATCTTTAAACTTGAAAAAACTAGAAAGTCTACATATAGATTTGAAAACAACATTTAACTTACAGTAAGGCAAGTTTTTCTTAACAATTTTGAAAAGTCTAGTTTTAACTTGGTGGGAAACACTACCTAAGTAAGGAAGAATAAGCAAGAGCTCCTTCTTCTTTACAGTAGTAATCTCCGTTCTGTCAGTGTGTGACTTGTCTAAGAAAGTTTTTATGCAACGGTCAATGGAAGAAATAGGATAACTATTCTTTTTAAATATGTCCTTAATTTTACAAAGTTCTGAGTGAAAATTAGAGTAGCTGGAGCATAAGCGAAAACATCTATGAATAATAGTGTAAATCATGCCAAACTTAAAGGGCATGGGAATGAAACTATCAAAGTGAGTGTAAACACCACTAAAAGTAGTTTTATGAAAGACTGAAGTGCTAAATTTGTCAATGTTGCGAAAAATTTCAACATCTAAAAATGACATTTTGTTGTCAGACTCTGATTCAAAGGTAAAATTAATATTGGTATGACAAGTATTAAGATAATCACGACAATCTGTTAAATGATCAGGAGATCTAAAAAGCACATTTGAATAAAAGGCTTCAGTCGAAATATTAATATATGTATACTTGTACCCTTATCCACAACTTCGTTATATAAAGAAAAGAATTAAAAGGTAGATAAAAATAATTATATCTAGCTATAGAAAGCTTACCAGTAGGGTTTTTTTGTATGGGCTGTGCCCGTTTAACCTTTTCCATTACTAAAAAATAAAATGTTTATGAATCAAATTAATGAAGAAACATTCACATGATTTCGTAATATGAATTACTTTCATTCAGCTTCCTCCAGGGTGTTCAAAAGGGGTCATAGAAGAAAGTTATGCTTAAGCTGCATACCAGTGTTTTTCTTTTCAAGTTGGTCCAACTCTAAAAACAAAGCAGTTAAAACCATAAATGTATCTCCTTTAACGAAAAAAGGTGAAAGTAAATAAGGTAAACCTTACTTGCATGACATTCTTTTTCAAATACTAAAATATAGGAGGAAGATATATTTATTAGAATGCAAATAACTTAAATGCAGTAGAAAATCTCTGTAAAAATGTACATCTTACTGATATCTTTGTTGGCTGCAGCCATTATATTTTTTTATTACTAAAATGAAATAAAAATTTCATAAAATTTACAACTCCTACAAAAATAATGCTAAAGATACTACATTACTAAACTGCAAATATATCTCTTTGAAAGAGATGCCCTGACTTTTGGTTCATGAATTGCCTATGGAGATGTGTTGTATTGACTAAAAGCTCGTGATTTTCCATGCGCAAATCATGGTAACAGAGTACACGACGGGAACGTAAGTCAATGGGACTTGTACTCCACCTAAAGAAGAAAAGAACATATCATGTGATATAAGTTGATTACATTTCTTCAGTATGAAATATAGCAGTTAACAGCCGGCACCTTAAGGAACAGTCATCGTATATCAGAAAAAACGGAGACAGTAGTTCTACTATAAACAGCATTAACGAACCACCAGGCGGATAGAATAAATATCACACTGGTTAAGTTACCCAAAGGAAAACTATACACAGTGTAATAATCATCCATCACATCTGTCACAATAATACACATGTTACTGAACTAACAAAAGGGCACAGATTATGGCAAATAAAGAAAAACTGCACAATAAACAAAACAATAAATACTTTACTGTAAAACTTGTGGGAAGACAACATTCTGTGTAAACAGCTTCCCATTGATGTAACCTTGTTTACCTGTGGCAGCAACTTTGACTTTAACATTATCAAATGCCTTTGCCCTAGAACAGGCTACATATAGCTGACCATGTGAAAAGCACGGTCGTTGCAGAAACAAACCAATTTTTTTTAAATGTTTGACCTTGACTCTTATTAACAGTGAAAGAATAAGCCAAACGTATCGGCAGTTGTCTGCGTTTCAAAGTGAAAGGCATACCTGTGTCAGAGGGTGACTGACAATTGTACCCTAGGTATGAAAATTGTTTCTCCAACAGCTGACCCTGTCAAAACCTCAGCTTTAATAAAGTTATGGGATAATTCCCGAACAATCAAGCGTGTCCCATTACAAAGATCCTTCTTGATGTTCAAATTTCGTAAAAGCATAATTATTGCTCCAACTTTAAGTTTCAAACAATGTGGAGGCATACCGGATGGTGTGATGCTATTTAAAAAATCAAGCGGATAATTTTGTCGCTTGTCCTCATTATCACAATCAACTTCATCAGCACTATAATAGCAAACTGGATCACCAGGCAATCTTTCCAACACCTCATTAATAATTATTAATGACTTCTCATTTGTAGGTGTCAAAATAGCAGTTGAAGCATATTGATTAGGTTCCAGGCCGTCATACATGACTGAAATAAGCGATGTGTTTTCAGAAACGACACAGCAATCTGGAATTTCAATGGCACCTTTAGCAGGATCTGCTTGTTTTAATGGTAGTTCCCCATTACCCAATTGTAGCAGCCACTGGCAAAATTGTTGTTCCTCAGGTCTAGCTCTCATGTTTCGAGTTAATGAGAATTTTGACACTGATGCCCACAATGCAGAACTGGTTAAGCACACCTCAATAACATCAGCGGGTTTTGCTTTCTTCACAACAGGTAAGCATTGACGGAAATCTCCGCCCCATAACATTACTTTGCCATCAAAGAGAGTATTGTTGTTGCAAACATCACGGAGTAATCGATCGATGGCATGAAAAATATGAGTGGAAATCATTGTGGTTCATCGATGAGAAACAGGTCCACAGTTCGTAAGTATTCAGCATGTTTCGATGTTGGAGTGACATTACAAACACTGGTTTTTTAAAACAGGAACAGGCAAACGAAATAATGAATGCAATGTACACCCACCAGAAAGTAAAGTCGCTGCAGTACCTGTATAAGCAGCAGTAGCAACTTTCCAACCTCTGGCCCTACATGCTGCTATAACATAGTTATATGTGAATGTTTTACCTGTGCCAGCTGGTCCATCAAGATAAAACAATGTATCAGGTTGTGCCAAGGCGTGACGGTCGGTGCTAAATCATATCCACTTAAGAAACATGAACAGTTCCGTGATTTGGATGATGAACAAAGCTGGGAATTGATATCTACTAAGCTTGCATCATATCCGCCACCGTTCGGGTGTTAATTGATTTACACCCCATCACACGGAACTTGTAATTTATTTGAGGACGCTTCTTATTTGAGGAGAAGATGAGGTATTCCAGTTATATCGAAAAACATACCGCAAGACAGGATTTATGTGTACACAATTCTTTTTCTTGAAAATTCTTTTTGGATACAAATACAAAAAAAAAAAAAAAGTTCGTTCATGTTCAGTTCGAAGGTTGTATATAGATTGCATTCGTGAATGATTTCTTTCTCACACTAGCTATAACACACTATTGCAACTAGATCGTTCAACTTCGGAAACGCCATGCTTATTTCATAACTATCTGAATAAATAATAAGTTTAGCTTACTTCTTAATAATCACGCGTGAAATTAAGTATGAATGAAAAGCGGCGAACACAACAAACCCATAAAGAATACTACTGAAAGAAGCGAAACAATGTCCAAGTAAAAAGACATTTTAGCTTACTGTTTACATTGAGAACACTAAAAGGTTTCATCTTCATCCATGAAAAACTTTTTAGAAATTCTCATACAGTGTTTATGGTACCATTCTTTACAGATGCAGCATTGGACCATAAAATATTTCTCATCTTCCATTTGCGATTCATAAAATGCCTGTCGACAAATGCAGTATATATTCTTGGAAAATCTTGAACCTTTGCATCTCTTGTTTCGTCCTTTGGCTGGAGCCTGCGGAAATTCTGTAAATTTCTTTCAGATCATGCATTCGACTAGATGTTTCCACATTTGATTTGTGTCTAAAGCTAAATCTACAAGAAAAGCCAACGCAAAGAGACCACAGTCAATACCGTTTTCTTGCTGTTGACAAGCGTGAACTTCAAACTCTAATTCAGGAGAACTAAAGTTTATTCCAAAAGCTTGTGGACACTTTACTTTTTTAAACTTTTCTCAGCACCGATTTATGCTATATTCAAAAGTTATACACCGTTAGAAAGCTGAGAAAATGTGGGATATTCTACGCGAAAAAGTTTTTCAAAATTTTCATAAATTGAAGAAGAAAATCGAAGAAGAAAAAAAGTTCGTTTTTTTCTAAGGGTGGTACAAGCTTGATTTTTACATAGTTGGAAAGAGGAATCCTTGGCGATTACGATTATGTAATTTTTTTTCAAAATATTATTTATTTCGAATGATACAGGAGGGGAAAGTGACCCATGTAAACAAACCAAAAAAAATGACTTTTTTGAAAAAAAACCGGGGGTATGAAAACAGACTTTTTTTCTGTTTACATTCAAAACGATTTGTAACTGTTATTAATTAATTTGTAACAATTTTTAATTTCCTCTGGGATTTAACGAAGATCTGTTACACTTCTTTTGAAATGCAATGTAAAATTTATAATGCTTTGTACAATGTGAATTCTTTTCAATATAATTGCTTTATTGAAATTAAAAAAAAGATTCATACTAATGTTTTACGACGCAACATATAAAGAAGATGATTAAATGAATGACACTTTCTACTATATGACTGTTTTCATACCCCCGTTTTTTTTTCAAAAAAAGTTACAAATCGTTTTGAATGTAAACAGAAAAAAAGTCTGTTTTCATACCCCCGGTTTTTTTCAAAAAAGTCATTTTTTTGGTTTGTTTACATGGGTCACTTTCCCCTCCTGTATCTTTCGAAATAAATAATTTTTTGAAAAAAAATTTACATAATCGTAATCGCCAAGGATTCCTCTTTCCAACTATGTAAAAATCAAGCTTGTACCACCCTTAGAAAAAAACGACCTTTTTTTCTTCTTCGATTTTCTTCTTCAATTTATGAAAATTTTGAAAAACTTTTTCGCGTAGAATATCCCACATTTTCTCAGCTTTCCAACGGTGTATAACTTTTGAATATAGCATAAATCGGTGCTAAGAAAAGTTTAAAAAAGTAAAGTGTCCACAAGCTTTTGGAATAAACTTTAGTGTTAAGCAACATGCAAACTTGTTTGCAATATACATCGGCTATTCCAGCTTGTTTTTGTAAAAGGGAATCAAAAACATGCACGCATCCATCTCCGACATCGATGGCAATCCAGTGACAAGAACCGTATAAGATGGCCAATTTGGAATTCTTGACGCGTATCTTTCCACGTTGTAACAGCTCTGTGTCTTCGAAGCCTTCACGTAACGGGAATTGCTTATGCAAAAGTAATAATGCTTAATTAATAACTAGGTCATCTAACATCTGTCCCTCTAGAATCTGCTTTTTCATATTGTCATCAAACTTGGTGTTGAATCTGTAAGAAGGCCTAGCTCTTGAGGTAACTTTTGTACATTGAACTTCAGGGAGGTCTAAGGCATTTTCCGTAATGTGTAATTCAGTTTCTGCAACAATACCATCGTTAAAAACAACGTTCTTTGCTAGTTTTGATTTCTTTTCACATTCGATGGTTACGGGAACTTTAACACGATAATGCTTTTGCATCATTTCTGCATATCCACCAACTCTGCCAATGTATGGATTTCTCTTTGATTTTGCCAGGACGTTTTTCATCAATCCTTGTTTCTTTTTCTGTTTTTGACCCAATGTTGATGCCGTTGCTTTCTGAGCTTTATTAGGAGAATTGCGTTCAATGAATCCAGAGATCAGCAATACATTCGTCGAGTGTATCATTTATTTTTGTAATGGTTGCATTCTCACTGATGTGGTAGGTCAGTTCAATCAAACGTTTCAGCTTTTCTCGACCTGCAACTGCTTTTTTCTGCAGAATTCTTGTCGGCAGCTCCGAAAAACTTTTATGACTATCTTCGAGATCTTCTTCGGAACTTGATGCACTACCACTGAAAGATGAGTTGACAATGTTTTCAGCTTCGTTTATTCTCATTTCTTCGTCTGTGTGGCTGCAATCTTTTTTGGACAGATTGCATTCTTGAAATGGGCTTGATGAAAAGATATCTGGGTCTAGTACAGTCCAAGGATGATTTAAAAATAGCGGAGTAAGATTCTCGAATGGAGATAATTTTGATTTGAATACAGCAAAGAAATGTTTGCATAGAACACGATGCCTACGGTAATCAAAACAAGTACAAGAACAAAATTCCGCATCGTTTCCCAGAAAAACTTCATAATTTTGAGTGAGGTCAGTCCATCTTTCTGAGCCTTTTACAATAAAGCGATAGTCATTCAGCTTTCCCGCCGATGAGACCATCCTTTCTGTCGCTTTGGTGCTATTTTCCAGCAATGTAAGAACCAACTTTTGTGGCCGGTTTGTGAGGGCTTTTGGGATGTTATGGTCGTACTTCTTAAAACCCTCACTGAAGCGGACATTCAACTCAACATAATTGCGGTAATGCTTTGGAATAAACTGTTCTATCACAATGGTAAGCATCTCATTTAATGAGCAGTGCTTATAATTCACCAGCTCGTCGTATTTTAGATCTTCATTCAACCTCTCAGTCCCATTGTTCGTGTTGTTAAACATGAGATCATTAGGTCGAAAAGCCAAGCTCCATCGTTTTAATTCGGGAAGCTAGTATTATGGAACCAAGATAAAAGTTTTCCATGGCAAAATTCCCAGTTTAAAAAGTCCGATACAGCTTTGTTGCATTCTTCTTCATTGATGCTGTGGGCAATTCTCCTAAGAAAAATTTTGATTTGCTCTGCTATATTGCCAACACCATTCTCACCCTTTGCAATCCAGCGAGTCCAGGCTTGCTCTCGATGAAAATCACACAGGAACACTTTAATCCCAAGAAAAACCTCTTCTAATGATGTTATTTCTTTCTCATCGAAATCGACCATAGCATATTTAGGTGTAATATCTGGGTTCCATGATTTAAACATGTTTAGACCTTTGCTTATCATTGCCTTGGTTTCTTCTTGAAGGACCATCACTCCAACGACTTGAAAGTTCACGTTTGTTCTCACAACTAAGAAAAATAACGGCAGCGCATATTTGGTTGTTTTGTAGGTAGCATCTAGACAAATCAACAATGGGGCATAGCGACGATACAGACGTTGCATTTTAGATGACTGGTAACAAAATATCATTTTCCCATCAGAACTTTCATGTCGATAGATTTCTCACCATTTGACGAAACTCTAATTCATCTACTTCATCTACATTTGGCTTATCTTTATCAGCGACATTTTGTATATCCTCTTCTGTGAGTTTCTGTTTTAAAGGCTCAAATGCTAGATCACCCCAGTTTTTCCACTTCTCTGCGAGATGGTCCACATTTTCTTGATCAACTTTACTATACTGCAGCTTTAATTTCACAGAGAGGATCAAATTTCGAATTTTCTTTCTAGAAGGAGTGTATCTTCTTCGGTAAAAATCAGGCGCTTCTCCTCCGAGTTGACTGAGATTTTTCTCCTCCACATAAATTCGGGCTCATGACAACAGATCTTTCACGTTTCTACAACCCTTTCGAATTTGTTCGCGAAGGTATGACTCCAATCGAAAATCTAGCGATTCTGAAATTCCTGCAGCTTCACCAACGTTGTGATAAAGATGGCCACCATTGGAAAACGCACTAAATATTCTAATTTCCCGCAAGAAACATTGGAGCCACTTTCCTTTAAAATTTTTCCAAGCATCTCTTTGATGTCATGTCCTTTTGTTCTGGTTCTTTTGTTATCTGTTTTAATGGATATCTCTGGAAAGATAATTTTTTTGACAGAAAACGTTACTGGGCAATCGAGTTTTTTTATAGGTTGTGTATGCTTTCTTGAACCAGTATATTTGTGATCATGAACAAACATTGCTTTTCTTTTTTCTTTGAATCAATGTCTGGACCTTGATGACAGATATAATCACGTTTACCCAGCATGATGTATGGGTGGCCAGTAAATGGTATTGGAAGATTGTCATTAGATGCGGAATATTCCCAATGGATTTTTGGATCCGGGTTATTTTTTAGAACATTGACAATTGTTACTGAAAATAAAATTACAGACACAAATTTAGTAGCGATCAAAAATCGATAAAATGGTTAATAATGGCACTGAATGCACTGGCGATTCGAAAAATGGATCTTCCAAAACTAGCTATACATTTACAAAACATTGCATAAGAATCGCTTTTGTTTTCTGAACTTACCATCATTACAGAAATCTTTGGTTTCTTTTGATATTCTGTATTTCGTTATGGTGTCGGACTCATACGTAGCTATTGCAAGTTTTAATGATTCAAATGTTGGGAAACGAAGTAAATCTAAATATAAATATGGTATAGTGGTAAGTAGATCTGAAAGGATAAAACTGATCCAAAAAAGAATTGGATGAGTACCTGGTAGTGCTTTCCCCAATTTCATATTGTATTTGTCTTCTAGTAATTCCACCTCTTTTTTTACTAAAATAGAATGTGTTATGATTCTTTTATTAACAATTTTAGAATATATTCAACAGGTGATGTTTTTGTTAATAATTTTTAAATTTACTCAACATGTGCTATTAAAATAGTATATTCGTAAAGTTATAAAAAAGGAAATAAAAGTAGAAAGAAAGAAAAGAAAACCCAATATTCATATGTCTTGATTTTACCTCTTTTACTATTACTACTAGAGTCTTCCACATTTTCAATGTCTGCTACTTCTACCATCAAATCATCTATATACAAAAATAACTCGACGATACTCATATTTATAAAGTCAAAATAATGTGGTTTTTTCAAAAAAAATATGTTTTTTATTTGACAATGACACAGAAAAGAACTTACGTATTTTTGTTGCTGCTTGCCTTTTTCTGCTGTCACAAGGCTCGGGATGAATCAAGTTATTATTATCAGCCATTGCAAATTCAACTCCAGTTGCCACCACGTGTGTAGAGTTTCAAAAAATCGAACACACGTGCCGCAAACAACACTCTCATTCGGTAAATTACATTTTTCACCATTTGTTTCTTAAGTGGATATGATTTAGCATCGACCAGGCGTGACGTACATTGGATACAGCAGATAATATTGCATCTGCCACATCCATCTGCTCCTCATTAAGCAGAGGCCTTACCTGAAGTGTCTGGTCAATGTATACATTTAGATCAACTTCTTCCTCGTCAATTTGTTCAATTAGCTCAGGAAGGTTTAATTGAGTTAAAGACATACCAAATTGTTTCAGTATGTTATCGATATATCCCAAAACCTTTTGCTCAGCTTGGGTAACAGTTAATGTGCGCACATAATCCTCACACAATTGATCCTTGAATGTATTCCACAGTTCCAGTGGATTCAATGGGTCACAGTGTGTCAATATTGTGACGAACAGTTGACTCAATTGTTGTGGCATTTGGAATGTAGATGCCTCTTCCAATGTATTGTGCCATTGGCCATCATCTTGAAGAAGACCTCTTGCAATACATGCTTCACGAAATGTATCATAAACAACCCCATTGAACGTGCGCAAATACTCAAATGATGTGGCACCAGGAACATGAAGCAATAAAACACGAAGGAAAAATCTTTCTCCTTCTGTTGGTCTTGCATTGTATAGTCGAGCAATTATTGGCTTATATGTTTTATCTCTTGCTTTCCATTTTTTTTCCTTATCATGAAATACATAATGATATGGAATGTCAGAAAACAGAGTCAAGAGCAATTTTAGCAAAACTGCGATTTACGAATCTAACGATTACTTTTTTATCCATAGCCGTAGAATTTCTAGGAAGAGGAAGCCTGTGACAATCCTCGATATCAGACTCATTTACATCAACATCCACAGCGTTTAGGATCTCTATAGCTTTTGCTTGTAACTCATGACCATCACTAACATTTGAAGTGATACCGGTGATTTCTATATTATTTCTTCTTCCGTATTGGTTAGTGGCATGTAATTCAGATTCAAGGATAGAAACTTTAATTTCTAGGTTAGTGACTTTTTCTTCTAAAATGTTATTCCTTTCTACCAGATCAGTAATGATTTTCAGCTGGTCAGCGAGGGCATCAATTCGTTCGTTTATCCCTTCGTTAGCTGTCTTTAATTCGGCTTGTAATTCTTTAACTGTTACCATAGTGGAGATATTAAAAAATCGGAGCTTAGATTACGTTGTGAGCGCTAACCCGGATGAGTGATCAAACGTCTGCACTCATCGGTGTCTAGAACGCAAAAAAAAACGCAAAAAAAAACACAAAAAAACGCAAAGCGAAGTTGTTAAACATGGCACTGTAGTGATGACCGCTTTCAAGCGGTCAATGAAACTACCACTACCATATATTTAGTTGTATCTTTCTTTTATTAGGAAAAGAACAAGTGGGGAATTGTTAATGGAATTATGGTACATGATATATTTGCAAAGAGAAAAATAGTTTTTGATCAATTTAAAACAGGTTTAAATACACTAGGATTCTTGGAAAAAATGAGAGAACAATCAATGCTATTCAAAGAATTATTTGTCCTAGAAGACACACTTCACGCTGAAGATATATTGAAAATCCTTTCCAAAGATGGAAACTTGACTGAAGATGAAGAGAAAATTTGGGGTTATATGACAAACTTTCTTAATGAAGCAACATGTGATACATTAAAGCTGTTCCTAGTTTATTGTACTGGAAGTCCAGTGTTACCAAATTTTGGGTTGTCTTGCATAAGAGTTAAATTTGATGCTGTTGATTCGATTTTTGCTTCAACGTGCTTGTTATCTATAATTTTTACAAACAATATTTCCAATGAGACTAGTTTCAAAGTAATGTTTTCTGCATGTATATGTAAGGAGAAAAGCAAGTCATTTAATTGCATTTAAGGTACATTGTATTTATGCCAATATTGTTGTGTTTTGTTTCAAAATTAATGGAGTGGCAGATCTGGAGGAATGTTAAACATTGTGGACATACATATGACAATTCATGCGATTGTTTTCAGGCTATTGCTAATGGACTTAATTAGCACACTTCATTTGTGTATTCTAATCCACAAATTTGTAATACTTATAGATCTACTACCTAGAGTTGTTTCTGTTGTTTTATTTTATATTTGAAAAGACTATTTTCTATTAGGAACTATCTGTTCTATGGCGCTGTTCTGTATCTGTAATGAGTGGATAGGCGATTATGCATGTTGAGGTTTTTTATGAACAAAGACCGAGATTTAAGATACCATTTTTTATAATTTTTGTTTTGATATTACAAACTTACCGCTTTTTTTGTTGGTTAAAAAGACTTCTTATTTTGTGTTGTTGCATTTGTGCATTTTTTTATGCAGAGGACTATTTACCAAGGTCACTTTCGTATCGAATCTCGAAAGTTTTATTTTATTGCGAAAATAAAAGCATAATATTCTGTTTAACATATGCCAGTAAAATTCTGACTTTCACAATACATAATTATATTTTATAGACTGTTAAACTTAAGTTCTCAGCTCCGTAATATTAAATTTTGTCAGGTGAGAGAAAATTAAAAGCTGGCGAATACGAGCGTGAGCAACGAATAATACCATCTACCCAAAGTTGTGTTCGGTACTGAGTGGGTGATGATTCCACTGAGTAATGATTTCTTGTAGGGAAATATTAATAAGTTCCATGTATACGAAATGTAACGCAAATAGATGGTTTTCGTCCAAAATATCCAGTGTTAATTCATTCTCCATGTCCTTAAAATGATCAATAAATGCTTGCAAACAACCGCTGGTGACATCTCTGTGAAGGCGTTCCACTCTTTGGTTATGGACAAAACTTCCTCTATTAGCACCTCTTAACTCAATCATTTTTCGGGCCCGATGTTTTCTAAACCATGGTCACTTCTTACTCTTGATGGAAGCCCATACTGAAAGGAAGCTTCCTCAAATAATCTTAGTACAGTGGTAGAACCATTATTGCCAGCACAAGAAAGATATGGCATCATTTGTGAGTACCCATCAATTGCTGCATGCACAACGAACCTTCCTTTAATCATTATTTGGTTGCCATCAATGTGCCACAGTGCATTTGGTGAGTTTACGAAATATTTGCAACAATATATTAGTAACCGGTGATGCCAAAACTACAATTGCAAGTAGTTATCGTGTAAGTCCTACAACAGTTGGTTGAATTATTAGCGAAACTTGCAGTGCAATATGGTTGAAACTGAGATGTCCAACGAAACTGACAGAATGGAGAGAAATGGCAGGTAGATTTGAAAAGATGTGGCAATTCCCCAACTGCGTAGGTGCTATCGATGGAAAACTCGTAGTCATGCAAGCTGCTGCCCGAGCTGGTTCTTCTTATTTCAACTACAAGAAGACACACAGCATTTTACTGATGACAGTGTGTGATGCCGATTACAAATTTTTGCTTGTCAATATTGAAGACAGTGGGCACCAAAGTGATGGCGGAGTGTTTTCCAATGGTAATATTGGACATGCCATTAATGAGCGGCTGCTGAATCTTCCCGAGGCAGCAAATCTACCTGGTGATAATACAACTCGGTACCCCTTTGTTTTTGTTGGAGACGAAGCATTCCCACTGAAAACCAACCTGCTGAAGCCGTATTCACGTAATGTTTTGACGGATCAAAAGCGTATTTTTAACTATCTCCTATCACAAGCACGAAGAGTTATTGAAAATTCAATTCGGCATTTGCGCCTCAAAATTTCGTATACTTCGTAGATCAATGGTTGGGAAAGTTGAGCATGTCACTGAAGCAACCAAGGCTATAGTGGGGTTACACAACTACTTAATGGATGATAGAAAAATGTACTGCCCACGTGGCTTTGCTGATGATGTGAGAAATGGATTTGTTAGGTAAGGTAGATGGAGGAATGAAGATAAAAACTCTGAAGGTGCATTTAGTAGTATTGGAAGAGTTGGTGCTAATAATTTTTCATTCGAAGCAAAAGAAGTCTGTGATAACTTTTCTACATATTTTATGACAACTGAGGGGTCAGTACCTTGGCAGCAGAATGCTATAAATTCTACATTGGATGTGTTTGATAGATAAAAAAACAAAATCCTTTACACACACATATATATATACATATATATATAATCCTATGTTCATAAAGAGAATCAACAGATGTGGAAAGATGTATTAATTTATTTCTATGACTGAAAATAGACCTGTCCCGAATTTCTGTTTGGACACTAAGCCACTAAGTATGGCCTTGTTTAAAAGGTTTCAATCACCTTTGATTATCCCACAGCAGAGTAGAAATAATAATTGATTATTACTAAGCAATTATATGAAATTAGTAAAATAATAGAAAATATAGTAAAGAGGAAAAACATGATAATAAGGCGTTATGCCGTAAGGTACGGTAAGGTACGGTGTTTAAACAGAAATTCGGGACAGGTCTATAAACAAAAAACAAAGACAAACATATGATTTTCATAGTAACATGGGGAACAAAAAGATGAAGTCTCACCCATGAGAGCCTTTGAAAAAAAGATGAAAACAGAAATTACTTTAGAGAATAGTATCTAGATAAAAAACATAAGAATAAAAATCAATCCTCAAATTGAATATCAAACAAAACTTGCTGAACTTTTATTTTAGCCAAAGCTTTTCTCCTTGCATCAAGTTCCCTAAATGAATTTACTAAACTTAAACAAAATAATCTGTCTTCATCTTCCTCATTAATTGTTGCACCAGATAAATGTTTATCTAACGTTTGGATTAAGAGCATGTCTGTTTCACCACTGTTTGCACGTTTTCTTGACTTTAAATCTGACTTTATGATAGGGTTTCTGTCTACAGTGTTTGAAACATTTGTAAAGTTTGGTGGAGATGATCCAAGTGATATTTCGTCCGAAATGTCATAGTCAGCAACTGTTGACAAGCTTAGACTGGAAGGAGTTGTTATGTTATCTATATTATATATATATAAATAAAATTTCTTTGAAAGGAAGTCAAAAATAAATTCAATGTTTTGTATTATTGACACATATTGAGAACTGATCTTCAGTTTTAAAAGATTTCTTAGATCACATTTGCAATTTAATGACTGTAACAAACAAGCACACATTTACACTTTGTGTTAACCTGTTCCAAAAGTTTTTCTAACGAAAATTCAATGAAAAGTATCTTCCTACCTCAATGATAACAGTCAGACACAACATATGTGAATAATAACACTGGCAAAGCTAGCTAGCTTTTAGAATTTACAAGTACATTTGCTTACTTGACACCTTCAGCTTACTGCTGATTTCTTTCCATGCCATCTCTTTTTTATTAAGATCTCTAAAAGATCTCAAACTAATATTCCATAAAACTGGATAACTCTGAATTATGTCCACAAATTGCTCTTTCACTCCTTGTAAGAGCTTCTATATTTGTACGAAAATCATTAACTGCAGATGTCTGTGAAAACTACGCGAACTACTTCAACCTCATGAATCACACAAAGTCAACACGAAACAACGCGATATCCCTTGGATTACCAAAAGTACGTCTTGAATTCGCAAAAGCATCATTCTACTACACTGGTGCATTTGTATACAATAAACTACCTGAAAATATCCGACGCGAAACAAATTCTAATATATATAGATCTCTAGTTCAGGCCCATTTTTATGCCATGTGAGTTACACAGTGTCTCTATTTTATCTTATTCATTCATTTCTGAGTTCCTACACATTTCATAGTTTACTGCCTTAATTTCTTGAGCTATCACAGCCCATCCATGTTCTTTTGATCACATTTTTTAACCTTTTGTTATTTTTACAATTATTTATTAACATTTATTAATACCTGCTTTGCAAATATTTTTATGTATTTTATATTTTTAACTTAAACAGGACCCATATTGATAACAGAATTTTACTTGTAATATATACTTGTATATAATCTGAAATGGTCATCCTGTATAAATATTCGATAAATAAATAAATAAATAAAATAAATCAATACTATCTCCACAAGATGCACCCAATCCTGCTTCAGGTATTCAGGACCAAGTGAGGATACATAAATAAAATTTAGGAAACATGAGCTTTTCCCCTTAAGCTTTTAGAGAGAGCTCCATCATAATATAACTTCCCTTGAAAGGCCAACTTTCTTATTAAAATCTTATTTCCTCAACTTCTGTTTTTAAAGTTTGTCATGTGTTTATAAAATAAGCAAAACCTTTTTGTTTCCCCTTTTTTTTTCACCACTCACTGAAAATGGTTTATCCCGAAAACTTTATACAGCTTATGTTATATTCATCTTTTGTTATTTATATTCTTTTATTCTATTATGGGTAATTTTTTGTAGTTCTAGACCTTTTCAAGATATTTCTAATGCTTTTCCTATTCAGCATCAACCAAGGTAATCACAGATTATTTTTTATCTAAAAATATATTTAAAAAAATTCAGGAGATTATGTTTTATAATTGAGTATATTAAACTGGATTTATTGTGAAAATTACTGCAAATGTGTGAAGTAAATGATTATAAGTTGTAGCAAAATTCTAAGTTCAAACATTTTATATTTCTACAGTAAAAATTGAAAATTGAATTTTTTGACGTTTTTAAAATACTTTTTTCATCATCAAAAGTGCTAAAAATTTTTATTATATTTTATATGAATTCTTTACTAGTATTTATGAAGATGATCCTCCTGTGACAGCTGCTTCAGCCGTTCAGAATGAATTCAGGTAAACATATTTTGTTGGAAAATCATCTATATATTAATAGCCGATTCTCTGTTTGTCTCTCACGCAAAATGGTAGATTGAGTTGTGAGCGAAATTATTTCTTTTTTGTGTGCGACGTGAGTTCGAAACAAATACATTGCCACCCCAATCGAACGTGACTTTTTTTGGCTGGTGAACCATTAGAGATAACGTTTTGTTTTTATCTAACGACCACCGTTGATTTGGATTTAAAAACAATACATCAACTAAATACAAAGAAGCTAACTGATTAAACATTTTGGACAAAAAGCAGCAGTGGCAGAACGTGGCAGCATGTGCGGTTTGCCACTGTATCCTAACGCTTGCCTGACTGTCTGAGACGGGTGAGCTTTTTTCGAGCAATCAAAATGTTTAAAAACCGATAGGTAAAAGATATTATTATGAAACAAAATGTTTTTTTGCTTTTGTCTTAATAGTTGTCTTAATTTCTTAATCGATTTCTTTTAATCTATTTTAATCTGATCGAACGTTTTTTATTCACTTCATTCATTTTAGCAGGTGCATTTTTTTCTCCTCCCGTGTGATCTTTTTAAGAGAAACCATTTTTTCACCTACTTCTGACAGCACCCATGTTAGAGCACCTAAAACAAAAGCTAATAATGAGTTGAAAAGTTTTTTTTCTCTGTGTTTTGAGTGTATTGTTAAACTGATATTTGATTGGTTTAAAATCGTAAAAAAAACATGTGAAGTTCACGTTCGGAATGCATTGTCTTACGCAAGAAAGACAATGAACGGCTGAGTTAAGAACATGCAAGATTTGAAACACCAGGAACGTATTTCTCTTCACGTGCAAACAAGCTTTATTAAGCGATAAAGCCAGCAGCAAAGGAAGTCTTATCGCTGGTTTTAAGTGCAATAATTTGGAGCGTGTGGTGATACAACGCAGGCTGAACATGGGCGGCTAGTCTTTAATATTTTATCTTGGCTAATATTGTCAATTTAAGATCAAAGATTTTTCTTGAATTTCAAAGGGTTTTTTAACCTATCTTCTTATGTCACCTTTTATTACTTAAGTGTTTTATTGGTCAGCGCCGTGAGGTAGGTGATCTTTCATTTACCCGTGTCTGTCAGTCAGTCAGTGTGTAATGCTACAGTACTTTACGCCCGCTTTAACGCCCATCATTGGTAACTTTCAATTTTACAGTACAAACTCGGAAAGTTTAAAGCACGACATTTATTTTTGGAAAAAGAATCACCAGTTTGTAACAATTTAAGTATACTACAATACAAACAGGGTTCACTTCACTTAAATGAATAAATAAATCATTCATTTCAATGCGCCTTTTTCCACCCTTAATTTTGATGTAGTGCATTCTGGGAGCGAAGGCTAAAACTTCTTGTCAACAAGGAGCAAGAATCAGTCGAATTAGTCTTTTGCAGATAATATGAAAACAACATTACTTGAAGCATATTGAATCGAGACGTTTACAACCACGTATCCCTTGTATTTGACAGGAGACAAATTTATCAAGGAGAAAGAAAAAGTCAGGCAAGTTGCATAGATTATTTATTATATGTAAGTTGTGCAAATTATGTTTTCCTTTTTCCCTTGCTGAATTTTTCAATTTTATTATATTATGCCCTGTAAGCACTTCACTGTAAACTGAAATTTTAAAGGCCAAAAAGTTCCTGTAAAAGGAATTGAGAAAATTGATGTTTCGCGTTTATAAGTACGGAAATGATCCTTATTAAAGGATGGTTTGCCAACAAAATATACGACTTTCAGTTCAAAACTTCTTATGACCTCGTTTGTTAGCTAAAACACTGTTTTGTGTATTAAGACTTTCAAAGATCTAGTTCAAGAAGGCAGTTATTTGTTTGAATTCATTTTTGGTTTCATGAAATTTTTATTAAAAACATATATTTTTTTTCGTGGGTTCTTTCTACACATGGTCTTACAAAAAATTTTCTTATAAGAAAATATACAGCTCACACACGTGTAATTCTTTTGTCTTTAATAAATTAATTTCTGGTGGTTTATGATTAGACCCTTTTTACACTAACTTATCATTTTAACATATGATATTGTTTATGCCTGTTTCCACCAGTGAGATATAAAGAAACACAAGCCTCAAAGAACTTTTTAGTAACTTTTCATAACTTTAAGTACAATTGCTGCTACCGTTTTGCGCCATCTGGCTCTTGTAATAGTTACAAAATATAATAAGAATTATTTCAGATATTTTTTAACCAGATAAGAAGAAAAATTGTCTGATGAATTTCCATGAATGAAAATTCATTTTTCCTTATTACGGATGGTAAATTTAAAATTAGGGTTTGATTGACCATTTTTGACTCACTCCTCTACCCACAGCCTAAATAAAGATATTCAGCAATTATTTTCCTTTCAAGTATAATGGTACTTCGAGTATTTCACGTTAAAATTATGAATCTGTATGCAAGTTTCTTTAAGGTCAGCATTTTGTTAAATGGGCATTTATTGGTAATTTGTGCAGTTATATAACTGTTAATACTTTTATTTTTAGTAATCAGCAACTGCTTGGCACTAGATCTTCACTGAATTGGTAGAAACGAAAATTCACTTGCGTGATTAACCAAGCACGTAAGGTTGCAAGCACGTGAACCTGGAAAGTCCAACTAGTAACTGATATTTGAAGTTGAAATACTATTGATTAAAGTAACAAAATTGCTGCAGTTGTTTTCTTGCCCATATGATTTCTGTTAATGCATAACATATAACCATATGGTTCCTATGCTGCCGGAAAAATCTTTCGGCTAATAAGGAGAAGGATTTAAGAATTTGGGGTTTTAGTCTTGATGGCATATAGATCGGCTATCAATGTTAGAGAAAATAATCTGTATGTAAGGTCAGGTTTCTCCGGTTATCATTCATTCGACATCTGGCCTATTCCATACTACTGTGGAACACGGCATCATCACGGGCAATTTAAATTTTTTGCATTGTGAAAATATTTGGGAGTCCTTTCATCATAGTGGATTTTGCGAGTGAATTTGCATTTTCGATTCACATGTCCACCAACCCTTATGGGTTTTCCACATAACTAATCAAGCTGTATTTTAGAAATGCAGGTTTCTTTTTCGCAAGCTGTATTCGTGTGATATTTTAAGCATCCAATTTGCGCTGACCTTGAGGCCTGTGGGCCTCTTGTTTTTATTTCAGATCTCTCTTTCCACAGATGTCAAACAATAAAAAAAACAAGAAATTAAGAAATCCATTCATAAAATAAACTTTTACCAGAGAGTTCATGTGTTCGCCTTTTACCTTTTCTTCTACAACTCCATCATCTCAATTGTATGTACAATTGGAATTAGCAGGACTTGGGAAAAAAAATTACCTTTGGTGCTAATGACAAACATGATGAGGTTGTCAAAAAGATCCACCTTGCTTATCCGCGATTGGAGCAGTGTGGATTTTTTACTCTTCACAAAGCCACCAGTGAAGGCAATAATCGTCCTCTAACAAACTTAAAACTGAATTATTACGATGTTGAAAATTTGAGAAAGAAAACCTCTGCAAGCTAATCTGGATTTATCAGCTGCCAAAAAACAGGAGGTAAGTGCCCTTTTAACATTACAAAAGCATTTTTCCATTTTTCCAACAAGATTTCCTAATATTGATAAAATCAGTTTAACTAATGTTTATACTGTCAGGGGAAAATAGTTCAGAAAACTCATTGCAGGTTTTAAGATATCCCCTATCCAACATCTATATATTAATAGCCGATTCTCTGTCTGTCTGTCTGTCTGTTTGTCTGTCACGCAAAATGGTAGATCAAGTTGTGAGCGAAATTATTTCTTTTTTTGTGTGCGACGTGAGTTCGAAGCAAACACATTGCAACCCCAATCGAACGTGACTTTTTTTGGCTGATGAACTAATGGGAATAACGTTTTGTTTTTATCATTATTGTTAGTTTTATATTCCACGTTGACTTGGCTTTGAAAACAGTACATCAACTAAATACAAAGAAACTAACTGATTAAACATTTTGGACAAAAAACAGCAGTGGCAGAACGTGGTAGCATCTCGGTTTGCCAGTGTATCCTAACGTATCCTTGCCTGACTGTCTGAGACGGGTGAACTTTTTTTTCGAGTAATGAAAACGTTTAAAAACCTATAGGTAAAAAAAAATATCATAAAACAAAATATTTTTTTTTGCTTTTGTCATAATAGTTGTCTTTAATCGATTTCTTTTAATCTATTTTATTTTATATCAGATCGAACGTTTTTTTTATTCACTTGATTCATTTAGCACGTGCCTTTTCTTCTCTCCTCCCGTGTGATCTTTTTAAGAAGGGAATCCATTTCCCCCTTACGTTTGATAGCACCCATGTTAGGGCGCGTAACTTTTTTTAAACAAAAGTTAATAAAAAGTTGAAGTTTTCTCTCTATACGTTTTGAGTGTATTGTTACACTGATAAAAGATTGGTATTACCAGAGGTTGTGACCTCGAATCTGCTTCTGGTTGTACAAGCCGTTTATAAGGAAATTTGACGTTTATTGATACAGTGATACAGAGCAGGTGGACATGGGCGGCGAGCGACGCCGCCTTGGCGGCTAGTCTATATATTAATAGCCGATTCTCTGTCTGTCTGTCTGTCTGTTTGTTTGTTTGTTTGTATGTCACGCAAAATGGTAGATTGAGTTGTGAGCGAAATTATTTCTTTTTTGTGTGCGGGCCTGAGTTTGAAGCAAATACATTGCAACCCCAATTGAACGTGACTTTTTTTTGGCTGATGAACTAGTAGGAATAACGTTTTGTTTTTATTATTATTGTCAGTTTTATATTCCACGTTGACTTGGCTTTGAAAACAATACATCAACTAAGAAACTAACTGATTAAACATTTTGGACAAAAAGCAGCAGTGGCAGAACATGACAGCATGTGCGGTTGGCCAGTGTATCCTAACGCTTTCCTGACTGTCTGAGACGGGTGAACTTTTTTTCGAACAATCAAAATGTTTAAAAACCGATAGGTAAAAAAAAGAGATTCATGAAACAAAATATTTTTTTTTTTTGCTTTTGTCTTAATAGTTGTCTTAATTTCTTTTAATCGATTTCTTTTAATCTATTTTAATCTGATCAAACGTTTTTTATTCACTTCATTCATTTAGCACATGCATTTTTTTATCCTCCCGTGTGATCTTTTTAATAAGAGAAACCATTTTTTCACCTACTTCTGACAGCACCCATGTTAGAGCGCGTAAAACAAAAGCTAATAATAAGTTGAAAAGTTGTTTCTCTCTGCGTTTTGAGTGTATTGTTAAACTGATATTTGATTGGTTTAAAATAGTAAATAAAAACCCCGTGAAGTTCACGTTCGGAATGCATTGTGTAAAGCAAGAAAGTCTACTGACATTTTAAATGTGACCACGACAATGAACGGCTGAGTTAAGAACATGCAAGATTTGAAACACCAGGAACGTATTTCTCTTCACGTGCAAACGAGCTTTATTAAGCGATAAAGCCAGCAGCAAAGGAAGTCTTATGGCTGGTTTTAAGTGCAATAATTTCGAGCAGGTGGTGATACAACGCAGGCTGAACATGGGCGGCGAGCGACGCCGCCTTGGCGGCTAGTCTTTTTTTAAATTTCTTAGATTCACTCAACAGATTTTGTGCGAAACAGGGCTGGTGTTTTAATTACAGTATTTAAATACTGTAATTAATTCTTTTATAATCCTTTAAAACCAATTTTATTAATTATTAGCCGCCCAGGCGGCATCGCTCGCCACCCATGTTAAGTATGCGTTGTGTCGCAGAATTTAACTTATGTAAAAGTTTCTTTTCAGGCATTAAATTTTTAATTCATTTCTAACATTCAGAAGATTTAAAACAGAAACAAATAGCAACATGGCTCAGAATATATATTTATAGGCAGAACAGAAGTAACTTTAATGTAAAAAAATGGCAATATATAACACAGAACTGTTTACCCAGACATACAAAACCAAACATTACAAAATGTGAATTGAAAACAAATCGATACCTTCCAACTTGTTCTTTTGTTCCAAAGTTACTACTGGACTGCAACCATTAATGAATTTTTGAAATGATATATAGTCTGTTCTTCCCAAAACCATCAACGTCATGATTAAAACCATGAGTTTCATTTATGCTTTTTTTATTATTACCTAAAAGAATAATATTTCAATTGTAATACGGAAAACCTAATCATGCTATAAGAATATTGAAATTAACAACAACAAAAGAAAAGAAAAAAATCAAATTCAAGTACACATTTATCCTAAAAACAAAAATTTACCCAGAAGATAAAGTCACAAATAAAATCATAAAGCCAAAGTTATATACCCAGGCATAGTACGCAAACGATTACCATAACATAAAATATGCATAAACGCGATAAAATATAAACTTAAGAAAAATACAGCAAACAACACTTATTTTTTGTAGGATAGTTTCATTGCACAGTCATTTAAATTACATAATCCATTCTTCTCTTAAGTAACCCTCTCAACATTATAACCCATCATGTGCTACATTTCTATTTTAACAGATGAAAATATTCAAAAAACATATACAAAAAACCTAATCATACTATCACGAAATCGAAAGAAAAACAAAACATACTAAAAGAAACTTTGAAAATATATTTACCTTAAAAATAATAATTAAAAACACAAACATAATGACAGAATTAGTATAGCAAAAGAATTTTTAACATTTGAAAACATTCACATATGTGGAGCCATTTTTTACTTCAGTTCAAAGCTCCTCTCTGGAAAATTCAAAACACAACAGTAAACACCCTTCTTATCTTTTATTTATCCACTAATACCAACTGTGTTTTCACTAAATAGATACTATTTTAACTTTGGTTTACCTTTCAATACCAATTCACATCATGTTAGTAAACAATATTGATCATATGTTCTGTAGCCATTATCATCAAACAACACTTCTAAACTCTTTATACTTTCTATATTTCATTCCTGTAAACAAATTAATTACACTCTATTTACTTCCCAGCATACTTTCCTGAAATTCCACTACTATTTTTATACACTGAAAGGCATAAATAAAGAAAAAGACACACAGTGGCGGCAAGCTCCGCTTTCATGTTGTTTTGAAATAAATAAATAAAAGAACAGCCAGTTCATTACCAAAACAAAACTGCTCGTAGGGCATGCAACTTTTTGATCGTTTTAACTCTGTTTTTACTCTCTTCACTGTATTTATTAAATCCGTTTGACTCATGTACTTACATATATTACTTTGTATCTTTTCCAAACGTTTTCCCACTGAAAAGAAGTAAAACCATTTTCTTCACCAATGTAAATAAACATCATCCTTTCTGCAGCTATTTTTAAACAACTTCAACTTCATCTACACTACTTAACTGCTGCACTCCCATACTGCTGCACTCCCATAACAATTTGATAACTATAAAAAGAAATACGCAAAATCAGCACACGTTTATATCGTAAAATAAAAATAGACTTTCTTCATCTCATTCTTCGTTTGGTTTTCCTCTGAAAAAACCTATATATATATTATAAAAAAACAAAAACATCTGGTTAAAAACTCACCTACGCATGTGTGCTACCAGTTCTTTTATTAATCTAAAATACAATAACAGTTAAAGTTTAACAATAAAACTTTTTATAATAATAAAACATTCGTATGTATACAAACCTGTGTTTCTTCGTGAAGTTCACAACGAAGAAATGAAAGGCGTTATTAACGACAGAAATTTTTGGAATTTGTCAGCCAATCAAAATAGCGCATTTTAAGAGTTTTCCTTTATTAGCCAATGAAATCGATCAGCGGCGGGATTTCCCCATATACTAATCGTAAAAAAACGTTCTCGCCTCTATGTGGTTTTACGATGAAAAGGGAAAAAATAAGAAGGATTTCACCGTGAGAAAAAAACAAATATATCACTCTCCGAAATAAAAGTGTGACACACAATCGCGGATTATTATAATAAGATAATACAGCTAACTGATACCAAATTGGTAAAAATCATAAATATGATCCAGTGAAAATATTATATGCACTGGTCTGTGTTTTCTATAAATAAAGGAATGCTTTCAGAAGACCCGAATGTAAAATTTTCAACGAAGCTTTGGTTTTCACGTATGCGGTGGTCGTTTGTGCTTGTTTCAAAAAAATAGCGAAAGAAAACATTTTAATTCAGGTATCACCCTGTCGTTAACAAGTTTACTTAATCAATTTCTTGCCGTTTCCTTTTCAGGTACCCATTCTCTATCATACCAATTTGTTACTGATAGGGTTTGCGGTGGCAGTCAATGTACTGCTTGGCCAATGAGCCACTCTGAAAAAATACTAAACACCACCAATAATATTGGTTAAAATATCATCAAAAATCTTTTTTAATTATTGACTTACATTCTTTCAGTTTGAATATGTCTGGTAATACAATAATACAGGGCACTTTTCATTAAGGACATGAAATGTTTGGTGAATCTGCTGGCAAACAATGTACATGTTGTTCTTTATTGTCCATAGTATTTACTCTAGTGAAGACTCCTGGACATTGGACTGCTTATGATTTAGATTTATTGTTGAAAATGGAGACCGAATTTACAAATCTCTTCAAAAGGATGGATACTTGATGATAGCTGAACTCCCGCAAACTTTGTCATTACTTCATTATATGATTGACATTTTTTATGCCAAAGAAAAAGTTGGCTTTGTAAATGGTACCAGTGTAACTGGTGTACTTTTTGATCAAAACATAAAGTCAAATTTTGATGGATGGCTGATTCTTATAAAAGGAATTTGTTTTAGTGTCATATGGACTAAAAGGACTACTTTTTATTTGATTCTCATAGTAGAAACGTTCATGGAAAGTCATGTCAAAATGGATTTTAAATTCTTTTGAAATTTAAAAATAGAACTAACTTAGAGTTATTCATTATTGAAAATTATTTGCAAAAAAGTGATCAGAATTTATGTCTGATCTGTATTTAAATTATCGTAACATAAGAAAAGGTATAGTTGAGAAAGAGAGTTGCCGCAAACGTAAGTGCAGTAAATTGGGAAAACAGAAATGTCGTCAACGCAAAGCCACTGAAATTTCAAAAGAAAAATGTCAATTGCGTAATGCCACTGAAATTTCTAAAGAGCAATGTCGTCAACGCAAAGCGACAGAAAGTGCAAAAGAAAAATGTCGTCAACGCAAAGCTACAGAAAGTGCAAAAGAAAAATGTTGTTTGCGTAATGCTACCGAAAGTGCAAAAGGATAATGTCGTTTGCGCAATGCCACCGAAAGAGCAAAAGAAAAATGTTGTCAACGCAATGCCACCGAAAGTTCAAAAGTAAAATGTGGTAAACGCAAAGCAACCAAATCTGCTTAAGAGAAAAGTTGTAAAAGAAGACAAATTCTAAGGCAAGGCTCTGAGTTGGTTGATAGAGTTTCAGCATTCAAAGCTTCAATAAGAGAAGGACCATACTTCATATGTGTGATTTGCAATCGTTGTTTGTATAAAAAGACAGTTAAGAATTTTGATCCTAGCCTCTATGGGATGGAGTTCAATTACCTTTTTACCTTCGTTGACATGTGACAAGTATGTTAAAAAAAAACAAGTTCCATGCCAGGCTGTGCAAAATAAGTTGGAATTGGATGAGATACCAACAGAAATTATGTGTCTCAATCACCTTGAAAAAATTCTAATTGCTAAGTGCATGTTATTTAAGAAAATTGTAATAATACATGGTAAAGGGGAACAGCCTAAGATCAAAGGTGCCATTTGAAATATACCTGTACATGCTGATGCAGTTAGTGATTGTCTCCCATGTCCTGATAGCATGAATGGTGTTATACCAGTTAAGCTAAAGCAGAAGCTCTCATTCAAAGGCCATCTTCATTTTGAAGATGTTGATCCTGATCGTGTTAGAAAGGCATTACAGTACTTAAGAATTAGTAATCCTTTTTACTCTAATGTTTTAATTAGGTTTGATAATATAAGCAAGGAATTGTTGTCATTAACAGATATAGATGCAATTGTAGAACAAGATGAATTTCCCCTTCATGTTGAAGATTTGGAAGAGGAAAATCCCCTTGATAATGACCGTGTAAATAATGATGAGATGATGATAATTCCTAATATTCATAGTGAGACTGAAAGTCTATTGAATATTGCACCAGGAGAAAATAAAAGCCCGGAGTCATTTTTTGATGATGATTTTTGTGAAGAGCAAGCATTTCCTCACCTGTTACTAAAGGGAAAGTTTGGGTACAAGGTTGTTAGATCTACTCAATTATCTCCTGTCAAATATGTTAATCAGCGCCTGCTTAATTACACACAACAATTTTCCTCAAACGCAGATTTCATATTTTTTGGCCATTATGTTGTCCAGCTAACAAACCTTATAATCAAATGAATATAGCTGCAAGTAAAGTTAGTGGCACATTAAATGCTGGTCAGTTACAGAGAAACTATAGTGAGGCTATTCGTTCAGTAATCTCAGAAGATAAAGGGTTTACTTTCATGAAATCTGTGAAAGGTACTCCTGCATACTGGAAGAATTTTTTATATGATGTGTTAGCAATGGTAAAACAGCTAGGTTAACCTATTTTTTTGTCACGTTATCTTGAAACGGGATGAGCTGATATCGATTATTAACAAACTGAATTGCTTTGATAAACAGGATGGGGAATTGAGTTATTTTGAAAAATGTAGAAGATTAAATGCAAACCCAGTTCTTACTGCTAGGCATTTTCAGTTTAGAGTGGAGACCTTTTTTAAAGAAATTCTCCTACATAAGAACAGTCCGCTAGGAAAAGTAGAGTTCAATTTCAATTTAGAGGCTCACCTCATGTACATTCCTTTGAGTAGCCTAAAGACCCGCCCGTGCTTACGCTTGAAACTAAGGTATTAATACCTGAAGATGTAAAAAGTAACTTACGAAAAGCTTCGTATAATAAATTTGTTTTATCAATACTGTTTCTGTGTTTTTCACTACCAAACTATGGCTTCCTTATTTATATTTGGAATTCATTGATTCCATTGTTAGGACTGACTTATCTGATGAAGATAATGAGCCTAAGTTGTTTGAACTTGTCAGTCAATATCAAATTCACCAACACTCGACCTCGTGTAGAAAATATAAAAATGTTCCATGTCGATTTCATTATGGTGGCTTTTTTACCGACTGGACAGTTTGTGCTGTACCATTAGACAAAAGCTTGCCAGAAGCCGATAAAATGGCAATCTTAACAGCACGAACAAAAATTTTGAATCAAGTCAAAAGTTATATTGATGAATATTTAGACCCTCAAAAAAACTCTTACCTAAATGATGTAACAATCTCAGATACCTTGACTTCGCTTGACATAACTGAAGAAGAATATTACCGGGCTCTCTCGATAGCTCCTGGAGAGGACTTTGAGATTCACTTACGGCATCCACCCAATTCTTGCTTTGTTAACAATTACTTTGCAGTGGGACTAGAAGCATGGGAAGCAAATATGGATATCTAACCTGTTTTTAATTATTACAAGGCTGTTTCCTATGTGTGCTCCTATGTTTCGAAAGCTGAAACAGATTCATCTGTTGCAATGAAAAAGGCTGCAGAAGAAAGTGAAAATCTAAATTTCAAAGATAAAATGAAGAAATTAGCAATTGCATTTCTATCCCATAGACATTGTTCTTTACAGGAGGCAGTTTACCAGCTAATGCCTGAGTTATGGTTGAGAAAAACCTTTCCCGTAGCAACCTTTGCAAATTCTAATTTGCCAGAAAAAAGATACAGAATATATAAATCAGAAGAAGATCTGAGAGAACTACCAGAAGATAGCACTGATATTTTCAAACGTAACAATTTAGGTCGTTACATGGAAAGACCAGATAAGGTTTTTAAGGGTGGAAAATATTGTATTCTCGACATATTTTGTTTTGCTGAGTTTGTAACTTATTACGTATTGGACACCAAGCCCAAGTTAGAGGTAAATGATTCTCAGACAGAAGTACTTCAGGATGATTCTTGTGAAATATGTTGTTACCCGAAATCAATACCACTTATGTCATCAAAAGAAAAATGAAATGTCGTAGCATTCAAAAAGTTGTAAGATATCACACCCCAAATCGTGTTACCCAGCCAGAAGCATATGCTCATCACTTACTACCGTTATTTTATCCTTTCCGAAAAGAATCAGAGTTATTGCTCGACGGAGTTAAGGTGCGCATTTCAGGCTTCAATTTTCGAGAAGGATTTTAGATGATGTAATCTTTCCGAGGCCTTTCGACATTTCGTGAATATATATATAACTGTTCAGCGAGGTTTGTGCAACCACTGCTTTGTGGTCTGTAAAACTATTTTTCTTGTTTCTCACGTGGCGATAAAATTAATTTTTGGAAAGAAGCGGCAGAGAGCAGAAGATGAGAGTGATTTGATTTTATTATTGCAAATTTGTTCAATATTCCTGTGAAGATCAAGAAAAAGTAAAATAAAGGAAATAGTATCCGTGTTTTCTTTTTCTTTATCAGTAGTTATTGATGTTTTTACAGTTATGTTTTTCCAGCTCAGAGAGCTAAAGCAGCAGCACAAGGATGGTGACTGTAAAGGAATCAGCTTTAACAGTTGTTTTACACATAATTCTATTGGTAGCTTTTGGTATTAAAATGCATAGAAGGTGGAAATTTCATTTTCAAAACTTTCTACAAGGTTTTGATATTCATACAACATAAACATGAGCTAATTAGAATGTCTTCATCTAACTATTTGTAAGCATCGAACTTTTTGGTGAAAACTATTTGAAAGAACCAAGCAAATATTGTTTATAAACTCAATCACCCAAGCAAACTTTACAAGGTTTACACCATAAGTTTTGATGCATTCAAATTGTTAGATGAACTCTATGTTATAATCTTATTGTAATAATCCGCGATTGTGCATACCACTTTTATTTTAGAGAGTGACATATTTGTTTTTTTTTCTTACAGTCAAATCCTTCTTATTTTTTCCCTTTTCGTCATAAAGCCACGCAGAGGTGACAGACACTTTTTTTAATGTTACGTAATCTAAGTGTTACGTCTAAATTTTTAAACCAATCAAAACGCAAGAAATTATTTTTTCGGCAATTTGATTGGTTGACGATTTCCAAAAAATAAGTTCGTTAATAACCGATTTTCATTATCGCAGTTGTTTTCACGAAGAAACACAGGTTTGTTTACATACGAAGGTATTGTTATTTTGAAACTGCTTATTGTTAAACTTTTACTGTTATTGTAATTTAGATTAATAAAACAACGGGTAGCACGTGTATACTGAGTTTAGTTGTATTGATGTTTGCTTTTTATATAGGTTTTTTTCAGATGAAAAACCAAACGAAGAACCAGTAGAAGAAAGTCTATTTTTATTTTATGATAGAAACGTGTGCTGATTTTACGTATTTCTTTTTATAGTTATCAAATTGTTATGGGAGCGCAGCAGTAAAGTAGTGTAGATGAAGTTGAAGTTGTTTAAAAATGGCTGCAGAAAGGATGATGTTTATTTACATTGGTGAAAATGGTTTGACTTCTTTTCAGTGGAAAATTGTTTGGAAAAGATATAAAGTAATATATGTAAGTACATGATTCAAACGGATTTAATAAATACAGCGTTAAAAGAGAATAAAAACAGAGTTAAAACGATCAAATGATCAAGATGCAGGTCCTACACAAGCAGTTACTGATTTGTTTTGGTAACGAACTGTTCCTTATTTTATTTATTTCAAAATGGCTCCACAGTTATAAAGTTATGAAGAGAGCATTTTAGTGGATAAATAAAGGATAAGAGGGATGTTTACTGTTGTTTTTTGAATTTTCCAGCAGAGAGGAGCTTTGAACTAGAAATAAAAAATAGCTCCACGAATGTTTTCATATGTTAAAAATTTTTCAGCTGTACTAATTCTGTCATTATGTTTGTGTTTTTAATTATTATTTTTAAGGTTAATATATTTTCAAAGTTTCTTTTACTTTGTTTTGTTTTTCTTTAGATTTCGTCATAGCATGATTAGGTTTTTTGTATATGTTTTTGAGTTGCGATTCTATGATTTATTTTTTCATCACGGGGTACGTATACCGGAATGGTGAATTTGACTCAATGTTTTCGAAGTAAAGTTAGGTAAAAAGTTTTTACCCGGGATACTAGTTCTATTATAATAATCCGCGTTGCGCATCCCACTTTTATTTTAGGGAGTGATATATTTAGTTTAAATTTATGGCCATCGTCCCCTTATGTGTGCGTAAAACCAAGTAAATGCGAGAGACACTTTTTTCACGATCATTCCAAAAGCACGTGGTATCATTTGACGTCAGTTTTTTATGATCACGGGGAATCATTGCATTGCATCCCCAATCGAACGCGACGTTTTTTGGGAAATATCTCGAGAACCAATAGGGATAACTGACGTTTTTTGGGGTCAGCGATACCGGTGATGGGGTGACGCATCATTTGGGCCTTAATTTTATTTGGTACTGCGGATATGACGTCATCGAAATCTTTGATCAGCAATATCTCTCTAACGGTTGGTTGTAGCGAAACGATCCCATACATTTTTTTTATCAGTTTTTCGAGCTCTACAACATGGTTACATTTTCCGTTTCCAATTCCTAAATTGAAATTTTCATCACGGGGATAATTCACAGGAAAGGCGATTTTGACCCATCCTTTTCGAAGTTAAGTTCGGTAAAAAGTTTTTACCCGGGATACTAGTCATATTATAATCATGTAGAATATTTTCTTCACTGATAATAAAAAAAGTCATGTTACTCCATTCTCAAAGGTATTGAAAGAAAAGCAATCAAGCCTTTTAAAATCAAAAACTAATGCAACTAAGCTTGCACGTCTTATTATCTTAAATGTCTTAAAGTATTTTCAAAGGGCTATCTATTTGTAAAGAAGAAAATATGAAATATGGTAAATTTTGGGAAGTAAAGCCTTTCATCTTTTTTTCTATTTTTGAGCATGAAAACACATCTTTATTATGAACACAAAGATGCTTGTTTTCCACAAGGGATCATGTCGAACAACTTTAAGGGGACGATTTCTATTCTTAGTAACTTTACAAATAATGGATTGTGTTTTTTTATCTTTAACTGAATGAGAACCAGATAAACGAAAAAGTTTTGCGCAATGAAAGGTTAAATTTCCATGGTGTGTCATTCTTTATGCCCTCCTCGAAGATATCAAATTTAAAAAATGCAGAGGATGTATATAAAAGTAGCTATAATAACCTGTAGCTATAATAACCGAAACAACCAGTCAGCCATTGAAAAATAATTTGTTAACTTAACATTTGATAAGACTAGCCGCCAAGGCGGCGTCGCTCGCCGCCCATATCCACCTGCTCTGTATCACTCTATCAATAAACGTCAGATTTCCTTATAAACGGCTCGTACAACTTGTGCTCAACCAGAAGCAGATTTGAAGTCACAACCTCAAGTAAAGCCAATCTTTTATTAGTGTAACAATACACTCAAAATGTAGAGAGAGAAAACTTCCACTTTTTATTAGCTTTTGTTTTAAAAAAGTTACGCACTCTAACATGAGTGCTATCAAACGTAAGGGGGAAATAGTTTCTCTTCTTAAAAACATCACGACGGAGGAGAGAAAAAAGGCACGTGCTAAATGAATAAATAGAATAAAAAAAGTTCGATCAGAACGCTTAACAATTAAAAGAACAAATTAATTTATTGAAAGAAAAGCAAAAAAAAAACGTTTTGTTTTGATATGATACTCTTTTTTACCTATCAGTTTTTAAACATTTTGATTGCTCAAAAAAAAGTTCACCCGTCTCAGACAATCAGGCAAGAGTTAGTGGCAAACCGAACATATGCTGCCACGTTCTGCCACTGCTGCTTTTTGTCCAAACTGTTTAATCAGTTAGTTTCTTTGTATTTAGTTGATGTATTGTTTTCAAAGCCAAGTGAACGTGGAGTATAAAACTAACAAAACGTTATTCCTATTAGTTCATCACCCAAAAAAAGTCATGTTCGATTGGGGTTGCAATGTATTTGTTTCGAACTCACGTCGCCACAAAAAAAGAAATAATTTCGCTCACAACTCAATCTACCATTTTGCGTGACTTACAAACAAACGAACTAACAAACAGACAGACAGACGGAGAATCGGCTATTAATATATAGATTAAAATTCATATTATGAATGTAAATTAAGCAGCAACAATGATTTAAGAAAAAAGAATAACACTCATACTGAAGCTAGACAACATTTAATATCACGAAGAACAGGAGGACTTTCATCAACAAAAGGAAAATCTTCATGATCACGCAATCGCTACAAAAAGATCAATTGTTCTGTGACGTCAAAAATTTATACAATCTCCATCATAGTGCTCTTTTGCAAGCACCAATGACGTCTGCATTTAGATATTAAGTAAAGAAAAATTGAGTATATATAATTATTATTTTTAAAGAAAAATTGAGTATGTATAATTATTATTTTTTAATGGTTACAGAAGATTAGTGATATTAATAAGACCTTTCTAATTTAAAATTTTCAATGAAGGCTTACCCTTTAAAGGATAAAACAGCAAAGTTTAAAATGTTATTATAGCAAAAGCTTTTCGGAAGTTTTTCCATCATCAGTGGTATTTACAAAAAACATATGAAAGCGAACTGATAACTGTAATCACTAAAAAGTATATACACTGTATGTTTTTGCATTGTAAATAAATTTTTATCATAATTTTTTATTTAGAGTAAATTTGAATGGAATTTCATTAAAAGAAACTGCAAAATGAATAAATAAAGGAACAAAGTGAATAAATTAGAATAAAACTCATTGCTTGAGACATATGCAACTGAAATTTAAATATTAATGGTTATGATAGAATCACTAGTTAAAAACCTTCATATTTAAAGAGGGATAATGTTGCCAAAATGTTAAATTCTGCATAATAATCAAACTATTGAATCACATATTTATGATAGTTGATGAAATTCCTAACAAACATGGTACAAGTAAAAAAGAAATAACTATCTGTTTTGACTTTTAAAACTACATTTCATTTCATTGAAGAAACTGATACCAGTAATGTTTTGTTTGCACCAATCAAACATTTGCAGTGGAGTTGAAATATTATTTCCTTCTATTCTCTGCAAACTAGCCTTTCCAACCAGGGGTTTCACGGTACCGCCAATTCCATCACATGGGCTTTTCCCATGACTGATAGCAAAAAAGTGCCATTCCGCATGTAAGTTGTTGTGAACTAATGGGTGGTGACATAGATTCGCAAGATTTTTGAAATTTTTGTACTGAGAGCCAGCTCCATCACTCTACTGCAGTGCTGAAGATATACATCAACACATAGGATCATACCAGTTAGAAGAACGCTATCAGTTTTCACAAAGAATACCAGGCATCAGATCTTACCATTCATTCATACCAAATGGCTTGGAAGAATTAATTCTTCGCAGAATTTCAGAAGATCAGATTTACACTACGTTTCCGTTTCCTTCTGATAAAAATTCTGTGTCTCTTGATGCCATTAAGCCAGGTCAATACCTGGCTTCTGTTTATGACAACGAGTGGTATATTGGAAATGTTGTCGAAGTTTCTGAGGTAAATCAAGATGTTCAATTAAAGTTCATGACTGAAACAACAAGCAATAGCTTCTCCAGGTCAAATAGAAACGATATATGTTGGGTTCCAGTAAACCACATTCTGTGTAAAGTAGACTGTTTAGAGGCGCAAGGTCATGGTGCAAGGTGTTACAGGGTAGATAACAAGGAATTTGCTTTAATTATTTCTCTTAATGAAAATTTTATGTCACAGATGATTCTATATGGTTCTTATAGTGCTGAGAATTTTTGAAAGGTTGATAGTTTATCTTATTCAAAGGATTTTTAGTTAGCATTTTAACAGGAAAAGCTTGTGGAATGTCTCAGCCGTATGAATGAGAGCATATCAGCCTTTTAATTTTAGTGATTGTTCCACATGTTATTATAATACACTTAGCTTACCTTGGTATTGAAATTGAAATATTCGCCATTAAGCAAGATAAACAACATTCAGAACATCTTTTAAAATATATATTTATTTTCTTAACGAAGCTTTTCGTAGAGGTTTCTACATCATCAGGTAAAACGAATTATACTGCTAAAAATACTAAATTTGATTATCTTATTATACTAATTCGCAATTGTGTGTCACACTTTTATTTTAGAGAGTGACATATTTGTTTTTTTTCACGGTCAAATCCTTCTTATTTTTTCCCTTTTTGTCGTAAAACCACGTAGATGCGAGAATACTTTTTTTGATTTTCCGCGATTAGTATATGCTCCTCCGTTTTGTTATTTTTGGTTTGCGCAGTGGAAATCAGCCGAAAAACGTCTTTGGAGGAGTGCGAGCAATGCAACGTCTTCGTTCGAAATTTGTCAACGATCATTTCGTGAGCAAGAAACTTCGCGAAGAAGACGTGTTTCTTTTTGTATACGAATATTTTAATTTAAATTTGATCGTTTTAGGCAGCAAATCGACGAAAGAACTGACGAAGAAACACAGGTTTGTATGCACGAAGGTATTGTTATTATTACAAAACGTTTTATTATCGTGTTTATTGCTTTAACTTTTACTCTTATTAATAAAAGAACACGGGTGGCGCGTGTAAGTGAGTTAGTTGTTTGTTTACAATGAAAAATCATATTTAGATATACAGAAGAAGTGCAGTGAAGTTTTTAAAAATTAGCTGCAGAAAGATCGAACGAACAAAAGGTATTATTATAAAACTTTTATTTTTGATTAATAAAAAAACAAGTTAGGTATATGTATTAGTATTCAAATGTATTTAAATGTTTGTTTACGTTTTAGTTATCAAATATCACTATACAGAAGAAAGTGTAGTGAAGAAATGCAGAACAAAATGATGTTTATTTACACAGTAAGGAACGGTTTAATTTAGTTTTGAAAGATTAAATACTATAGCTTTGAATAGATATCTTATTATATGAGTTCTTTCGTTTAGTCGAAGACGAGAATAATTTGTTTTGGTAACGCGCGCTATTATTATTTTTATAGTTAGCAAAGAAGATTTGATTTGATTTATTTATTTACAGATCAATTAAAAATGGTCCCACAGCTATGACTGTTTTCCTTTTTCATGGCTGTGGAAGTAGATCGACGATGTTTGATGCTTTGTCTGCATGCCTTTCTGCCAGCCGTTTATGCCTTTTGTTTTGGTTTGCTTAAATATGGTTGCAGTAGTAGTAAGTATTGTAGCTGTTCTTTACTGAAATCTTTTTCTTTTAGGTCAGAAAAGAAAAAGTGTAGCTATTTGTAAACGAAATTTGTAAATATATAAATGAAACACATGGTATGTTGAGAAGGTTATTTAAGAGAAGAATGGATTCATTGCGATTGTACTACAAAAAAGAAGCATTGCTTGGGTATATTTTTGTTCAGTTTATATATATTTGTTTACGACATTCATTATTTTGTGTTATGTGAATTGCTACATACATACTTGCTAGGTATATAAGTTTAGCATTATGTTTTTATTTGTTGCTTTTAATATCTTCTGGGTATTCAATTATGGTTTTGGTCAAAGTAGGGCATTTTGTTGTTTCAATTATTTTTTCAGCTCCAGTGTTGAGTGAATCCGTATTGACTCACAATATCGGTTGACTTTATAGACCAAATTTTGTTTTTAATTGTTATCTTTAGGATAAATGCGTACTTGAATTTTCTTTTTGTTTTATTTTTTATTTCAATATTGTTATAGCATGATTAGGTTTTCGGTATTACAATTCAAGTATTAATTTTTTAGGTAATAATAAAAAAAGCATAAAGAAATGAAACTCATGGTTTTAATCATGACATTGATGGTTTTGGGAAGAACAGACTACATATCATTTCAAAAATTCATTAATGGTTGCAGTCGAGTAGTAACTTTGGAACAAAAGAAAAAGCTGGAAGGTATCAATTTGTTTTGAATTACCATTTTGTAATGTTTGGTTTCGTATGTCTGGGTAAACAGTTCTGTGTTATATATTGCCATTTTTTTACATTAAAATAACTTCTCTTCTGCGTATAAATATATTATTCTGAGCCATGTTGCTATTTGTTTCTGTTTTTAATCTTCTGAATGTAAGAAATGAATTAAAAAATTAATGCCTGTAGAAACTTTTACACGAGTTAAATTTCGCAACACAACCCATACTGAACATGGGTAGCGAGCGACGCCGCCTGGGATGTTTTTGAGTTGCGATTCTATGATTTATTTTTTCGTCACAGGGTACGTACACGGGAATGGTGGATTTGACCTATTGTTTTCGAAGTTAAGTTTGGTAAAAGTTTTAACCCGGGTTACTAGTATATAAGTTAATAGTTAAAAAAGGTCCCAAATGACTGATAAAATAATTAAGTAAAAAAGCGTAAAATTGATAATAAACAGGCCTGGTCGTAAGAAAATTAGCAGGCGTGTGGTCATCGCACGACTTAATTGACGATATCAGTTATGGCGTGCGCTCGTGTAAATTTTTGACAGATGTGCGATCAATTTTTTGCAGTTAAGATCAACAATCTTCATTCTGTATGATAATCAGACAAATTTGAAATGTGTCATACATGTTAAAAAATACTGTGATTTTCACGGAGTATGAATTTAATAAAATAAAACACTAAAGATTCGGTACGTAAAAACTTAGCCATAAAGATAAGTTTGACCGTAAATAAAATTTATTCAAACATTAATAAAGAGGAAAAATAAAACCTGAAAATGAAAAAAATATGTATTTTTCTCCATTGTTTTGGTTTGAAGTTCTAATGGTTTTTGAATTAAATTAAAGACGTTTCCGTTCCATTAACTCATCACCACCTGGCTGGCTATTTTTTTTTAATAAAAGATTATTTTTTCGAAACTGCAACCTTGCGCATACTTTTGTAACTTTTGTAAGAAAGTTAAAAAGAAAGGGAAAACTACATAATACAATTAAATAATATATACATAATAAAATCGCACACATGAAGCTCCTTCATTCCACAGCGGATTTCGCGGAGTAGACTTATTTTCTACTATGAAACGAATAAAATTTGTGAGCACTGATTTTTAATTCAAAACCACTACCGTATTCCAAATCGATCAGAGACCACTTCTGAAATGGTAGCAAAGTTTCGTTCCGTTCACTGTAAAATTTAATCGTAGCACATGAACAATTTTCGAAGCAAAACTTTCAACATTTTGGGACAGATTTTCGTTGACTTTTAAATAAACATTTGTTATCACACTTGTCATTACAAGCCAGGTGTGGGATTGCCACATGCGTAAATAAATCTTGGCGTGTGCGGAGGCGTGCGCGTGCGATCGCACGCCTCTTACGACCAGGCCTGATAAATTTTTTGTTAAGTCACTCCATTATGGAATAATAAAAGGCGTTTTGTTTCTATCTGTTCGTTAAGAACTGGTTTGAAAGATCGGATATAAAATGCTTCTAATATTTTCCGTTTAATGTTATTAATATGGGCGTTGGTTAACACTCTCCAACTAAAAAAGTGTCCATCATTAGACGTGATGTGCTGAGCTGGCTCAGACTTTGTGAACATCTTATCACGTTCAGACCATCTTATATGAGCATTACAAATCGTTTCACTGACATAATTCATACCGCATGAGCAGGTGCCTTCATAAATCACGCATGATCGGTGTTGAACTTTATCTTTCAAAGGAAAAATCGATTGAATTTTCTTTGTAGACCACAGGGTAATAAATGTGAAACGGTGGTTTTTCCACTCATTAAGTTTTACGACAAACTTATTAACTTCTTCTTCGTTTCTTTGACAATAAGGGAGTGTGAAGAAAATTTTTCTCTTATCTTAGAACGGCCATGCTGGATAATAAATTCCTCTTTTCTTGATTATAATCTCTTATGACACTATTTACAAATGCAGGAGGATAACCAGCTTTTTCTGTATTTATTCGAAGGGTTGTTTTCCACGGTCAATTTAATTTTTGGATGATAGTTGTTGAGAGTTGAACAAAATATCAGTTTCACCTAACTTATGCTTTGCACAGGTATCGTCTACGTAACGCTTATACAATTGTGGTTTAATTGGTTTGACCACGTCTCTCTCCATTTTATTCATATATATGTTTGCGAATACTACGGATATTGGACCACCCATGGGGCAACCATCTATCTATTTTATCAAACGTTCATTGATGGAAAAGACACAATCCGAAGAAAGCTTTCTAAGTAGTTTACGAAATATACTTTCTTTGCACAAGGGTTGTAAGACCTTATTACGATAAATTTCATCACAAATGAAGTTAATAGTGTCATCGATAGGTATACTGGTAAATATAGATTCGACATCGTAGGATACTAATTCTTCGTCATTTTCTAATGTTACGTTTCTTATAATGTCAGGAAACTTTATGCAGTCCTCAATAACATACTCATTGCTCGTTAGTGGCTGGAGGTATTTTGATATAACCTTAGCGGTTTTGTATGTTGCTGTGCCTGTTTGATCAATGATCGGTCTAAGTTTAAGTGTTTCTACCTCAATGTCATCAATACTGGAAAACTTATGTGTCTAAGCTGTAGCAAAAAAACGTGTAGGTTGGTTGGATTGAGGTCTCATTTCAGCATATTTTGGATGGTTTCTAAAGTGTCTATACAGGAAACTTTGAAAGCTGGACAAATCTTTGTGGGTACTGTCTAATGTAGGTTCATATACATTATTTAAAATACCTTCATTTATCATGTCATTTACATTTTGGATATAATCAGACTTTTTTAATATCACTACACAGGACTCTTTATCAGCATTCAAAATCACAATATCTTTATTTTGACGCAATTTATTCAACTTACGAAATGTTTCGTCTTTGGTATGGTAAACATTTTTACTGAAGCGGGTTGTCCAAGAACGAAGATATTCATGTACATTTTCTCTGTCTTGGGAATTTAAAGATGAATCGATCCTGGAAGCAACTGCCTCGAATTCCAATGCGATACTTTTCTTAATATATTTGTTCTTGTCTGTAAAACAATGATTTAGACCATAACTCAGGGGTCGAGTATTCAGGTACTTATGTGACAAGTTAATGACAGGTACATATGGTGTGAAACGTTCTCTGTTAACAGCCAATTTACAAACTTTCTTGTTTTTTGTAACAAGTTGTTCAATATTTGCTTTTCGCAGCAATTTTAAAGAAGCATTCAATATGAGTTTTGTAAATAATTTTCCACATCTTACATACAAATTCTTGCGTATTTCTTCCAGTTGGGATATAACAGTTCGAAGTCTAGTTTCATGATTATTCAAGCTTGATCTTAAAATCAAATTTACTGCTTCCCACTCAATGTAGTCATTATGGAACTGTCCTTGTACTTTTGCAAACGTAGGTATAAACCGATGGTATAACGCTTGTTTAACAAAACCAATGTCCGAAGATGTTCGTTGTAGTTTTGATAATAATCTTATACAGTCTTTAGCAGGAGCGGCCATTTGTTCAGGTAAAATCTTTAAAATTGAAATATTCACCATTAAGCAAGATAAATAACATTCAGAACATTTTTTAAAATATATATTTATTTTCTTAACAAAGCTTTTCGTAGAGGTTTCTACATCATCAGGTAAAACGAATTACTGCTAAAATTACTAAATTTGATTATATATAAGTTAATAGATAAAAACGGTCCCAAATGACTGATAAAATAATTAAGTAAAAAAGCGTAAAATTGATAACAAAAAATTTTTTAAGTCACTCCATTATGGAATAATAAAAAGCGTTTTGTTTCTATCTGTTCTAATATTCTCTGTTTATTGTTATTAATAGGGGCGTTGGTTAACACTCTCCAACTAAAAGAGTGTTTATCATTATTAACTTCTTCCTCGTTTCTTTGACAATAAGGGGGTGTGAAGAAAATTTTTCTCTTATCTTCGAACAGCCATGCTGGGATAATCAATTCCTCTTTTTCTCGATTATAATCTCTGATGACACTATTTGCAAATGCAGGAGGATAACCAGCTTTTCTGTATTTATTCTTGATATACACAATTTCGTCATGAAAATAATCGGAAATTTTAAATGCTTGGTGCAAATCTCCCAGAATGCAATTTCTTTTATACCTTTTCAGTACTGTCGATGTCCAATGTGTTGGGAGTTTGTTCTCCTTCCTGTGGACTTTGGTTTCAAACAGCTAAACAGTTTGGACAAAAAGCAGCAGTGGCAGAACGAGGCAGCATGTTCGGTTTGTCACTAACTCTTGCCTGACTGTCTGAGACGGGTGAACTTTCTTTTTGAGCAATCAAAATGTTTAAAAACCGATAGGTAAAAAAAGAGTATCATAAAACAAAATGTTTTTTTTTTGCTTTTGTCGTAATAGTCGTCTTAACTAGTATCCCGTGTAAAAACATTTTACGGGTTTATTTGAAAGTAACGTCTCAAAAATGGTGTCGAAAAATTAAATCACAGCGTGACAAACAGAAAGGGTGTCAGTGCTGTAAGTACTTTAAACTTTAAATATAAGAACGCAGAACAGTCGTTTTACTTGGAAGATCTTAAACCCATCAAAAATAAAAATACACGCTGTGCATCGGCTTTTTTCACTCTGTGAAGTAAATTGATTGAAGATGCAATGCAATGGTTCCCCGTGATGAAAATACTTAACGTCAATACATAATACGGAAAAAAACACTTCTCACACTATTAATCGAAAATCTCTAGGTATTCCAGCCAAAGCATTTTTAGTTCAACACTGGAGTTATGGACAGTAAAACTTTTAAATCAGAACATCTGAAACACATCAAAATATTCATAAATAAATCTTTCACGGTATGATATAGTAGTAAAAATAAATTGTGCGTACAGGTAAACAACAAAAAGATTAAAATCGCTGTAACTGTTCATGGAATCCACATCCCCATGTAAATAAAAGCCAAACGCGAAAGTCGTAAAAGTGTCGAAATGTGAATTAAAAACAATTGCGATTTTCTTTACGAACCCAGACCGTCATGATTAAAAACCATGATATTCATTTCTTCAATCGCGTATTATTTGAAAAGTAATGATGCAGAAACCCTATTAATACTATAAGAAAAAACAAAACAAACAAACAAAAAAGTTCTAAAGCGGACTTACCCTAAAAACGTTAATAAATCTACGCACAATACTTTCGTTGTTGTCTATTGTTTCTTGATCTCGCGAATAATCAAAACATTTGAAACGATTAAATGCAATGCAATGTTTCCCCCTAATGCTAATCATAGAAAAATATTAACCGCCGTGGTCTGACACTCCATTATGAATAAGTGACCGCAAAACCGACCCGAAATTTTAGAAAGTGAAAGCGTGAAAAAAGCGGATGCACACTCGTGATTAGTATATAGATTTCTTTTAATCTATTTTAATCTGATCGAACGTTTTTTTAATTCTCTTTATTCATTTAGCACGTGCATTTGTTCTCTCCTCCCGTGTGAACATTTTAAGAAGAGAAACCATTTTCGACCTGTTTGATAGCACCCATGTTTGAGCGGGTAACTTTTTTAAAAAAGCTTTTTTACAAAAGCTAATAAAAAGTGGAAGTTCTTCTTCCTACGTTTTGAGTGTATTATTGTACTGATCAACAATTGGTTTTAAAAAATAAATAAGTCACACATAATGAAAAACCTGAAAAATAGTTAATGTAACACTGACTGCACACCAGAGGTTGTGACTTCGAATCTTTTCCAAGTTGTATGAGCCGTCTATAAAGTAATTTGCCGTTTATTGATACAGTGATACAGAGCAGGTGGATATGGGCGGCGAGCGACGCCACCTTGGCGGCTAGTTGTTTGATTATTTGTTGATTATCATAACCTTATCTATTCATTGTGATGCATTTCAAACTAAAGGAAAAAAGTAGATAAATGGTCATTTTCTGGGATACAGTTTTTAAAATAAAAGGTTTTGAAGGTTTCGATTTGACATATATAAATTTTTTTTGAATTTTGATGCTGGATCAGATTTTGACATCCAATATTTCTTGAAGTAGAAATCCTACCTACCTGAAATCTGCCAGATTGATAATATTCCACATTTACTTCTGAAATATTGAAATGGTTATATTTGTACATTTATATTTAAGTCATAATGGCTGCTTTTACTTGTTCCAAAAACCATTATTTTTGCAATTTTTCTTATATTCGTGGTGCCATTATGGATTTTTGAAATTTTTTTTCATAGTGGGATTTTTATTATTGTAATCTTCTTTAAGGTTGCCTGTCAACCTACAAAAGGAGAAGTGAATAGCTAGAACACTTTTGGAGATACACAAAATCCCAACTTTTTACAAATCGGCCAATATTTCAGGCAATTTTGCTGATTTTTTGATAACTTTGATGTGTAGTTTAGATGTGAAGATGTCCTGAGCCCAACTTGGTTTTTGCATATTGTTAAAACCAACATATTGGTGTCAAAGTGTGAAAAATCTCATATTCCAAAAATTTTGCCCACAGTGGTTTTTCGACCAAATTTCGCCCTTTTTTTGCCGGACCAATGTTTCACATGCAATTAATTTTGAGCACAACATCGTACCCCTCTGAACCATTCTACACCAATAGTGTCTCATCCATATTTTACATATATGTTGGTATTTTCATGTTTGTAGTTGTATTTTAGCCATAATGGCAGCTCAAAATCACTCAAATCGTTAATTTGACTATCTTTTTTTGAGATTTTGAGACACCATTATGGAATTTAAGAAGAAATACGAATTTTCCTGAAACCAAATTGCCTAGAATAAATCTGCTTAAATCTATTGAGAAAATCCATAAGTCGGGAGTACATTGCTTTCTCATAGATATTTTCAACATTTGAGAGTAAAGAAATAGGACGGTAGTTAGAGACCTCTAGAGGTACCACTTTAGAGATCTTAAGGACTGAGGGAAAGACTCCGGTTTCAAAGGAATAATTAATCAGAGAAGAACATTGCTGTCCTGAAACTCCCGAACATTTGGCTTTTTGTAGGAGTATGATTGGATGTGTATATCACCTGAAAATTTGAAGGTCTTACCTCATGCAGATCAGAAGATATGCAGCCTTGAAATTTGAGCATTTTCAATTTACAACCAGTTTCCTGAAATTTTCGAGACAACCTGCCTAACTTTGAGAGCTCATATCTTGACAAGGAAACATGATTTTGAGCTGAAATTTTCAGGATCTTTCTATCTTATGTGTATAAATCAGTTTGCCAAATTTCATCAAAATCTGAAGGGGTCACCTGGGAACCTTACAAAAAATTTGTTAACTTGCACACAATGATGATGATGACGATGCAGCTAAATGAAATGTAATAAAGTGATTGTGAAAGTTAAAACATGTTGTACTAACAATGAAATCAAATCTTACTACCAGTCGTTGGTAAAGCTTCATCTAAATAAAAAAAGGTTTAAAAAGTCTGTTATACAAAAACTTCATACACTGAAAACTTACTGGTACCTGTATCAAATAAAGTAAAAGAAGAGGTTATAATGACAGCATACAAATTAGTGTTCATAAAAGAGAAGTGGTACATTTGGAAAAAAAATACATTTGAATATCTAAAACATAAGGTTGAATGGTAAAACTGAATGGTATAATATAGGGGATCATTTCAATAACAATCCTTACCCTTTCCCACATTTTCTATGTTACTAGTATCTAATGAAGGAAAGAATGATGTTATAATAGCAGCATACAGAAAGCGCAAATACATCATTGACAAAGTAGTATATATAAGGATATTGTAAAAGTTATAACATATGGAAAGGAAACATTAATGTATATTGACCCTTACTGTTAGGTGTTGAAGAACCATCTAAATAAAAAAAGTTTAAAAAGTAGCTGTCATAAACTTCACTAAAACTAACAAAAAAACCCGAAAATAAATTGAAAACATTTAAAACCAAAGTAGTTTCAATAACAATCCTTACTCCTTTCTGCATCCTCTATATTATCAGTATCTATTGAAGGAAAGGATGATGTTATAATGGTAGCATACAGAAAAGTCTAAAACGTCATAAGAGTATGAGAATGAATTCTCTGTAGAAATCTCAAACAAACAATTTTACCTCCTTCTAATAATCAATTCTTCTGTTCCTGAAATGAAATCAATAGGCTTTAAGTATTTTAATTACTTTAATAGAAAGTTAAACAAAGTTAATAATTTACCCTGGGACAATTCCATGGGGCCTTCAAAATCATCTGCCATGGTAATCTATATATTAATAGCCGATTCTCTGTCTGTCTGTCTGTCTGTCTGTCTGTCTGTTTGTTTGTAAGTCACGCAAAATGGTAGATTGAGTTGTGAGCGAAATTATTTCTTTTTTTGTGTGCGACGTGAGTTCGAAGCAAATACATTGCAACCCCAATCGAACGTGACTTTTTTTGGCTGATGAACTTATAGGAATAACGTTTTGTTTTTATTATTATTGTTAGTTTTATATTCCAAGGACTACGTTGACTACGTTGGCTTTGAAAACAATACATCAACTAAATACAAAGAAACTAACTGATTAAACATTTTGGACAAAAAGCAGCAGTGGCAGAACTTGGCAGCATGCTTGCCAGTGTAGCCTAACATATGTTTGCCTGACTGTCTGAGACGGGTAAACTTTTTTTTCGAGCAATCAAAATGTTTAAAAACCGTAGACAAAAAAAATAAATTCATGAAACAAAATTTTTTTTTCTTTTCTTTTAATAATTTAATTTCTTTTTTTCATTGTTATGCGCTTCAGATCGAACGTTTTTTTTTTATTCACTTTATTCATTTAGCACGTGCCTTTTTTTCTCTCCTCCCGTGTGATCTTTTTAAGAAGAGAAACGCTTTCCCCCTTACGTTTGATGGCACCCATGTTAGAGTGCGTAACTTTTTTAAAACAAAAGCTAATAAAAAGTTGAAGTTTTCTCTCTCTACGTTTTGAGTGTATTGTTACACTGATGAAAGATTGGTTTTACCAGAAGTTGTGACTTCGAATCTGCTTCTGGTTGAACAAAAGTTGTACGAGCCATTTATAAGGAAATTTGACGTTTATTGATACAGTGATACAGAGCAGGTGGACAAGGGCGGCGAGCGACGCCGCCTTGGCGGCTAGTTATATTTATATCACTAAACGAATAAAAAACAAAAGTTACAATCATGGAGACATAATATGGAGCATGCCCTGACTTTTGGTTCATGAATTGTTCACAAAGTTTGCTTCAGGACCAGAGTACACGGTGAGAACGTAAGTCAATGGGACTTGTTCTCCACCTAAAAAAACAACAAAACATACAGACTGTTCATTAGGTACAAAGTTGCCAAACAACAACAATTTCAACAGTGGCCACACCAAATGTTTACGATACACTTATAATAAGCCACAACATCAAACAGTGGCTGACATACAGAAGAAGCCATAGAAACATGAACTGTAGCCTCTACTGTAGGTATTTATGCTATTTTGTTATATAAAGCTCGGTTTCCATATAACTTTTTTACGTTGTGCAACAGTCGCGCAACAGTCGCGCAACAGTCGCGCACAACAGTGGTCTTGTTATGACATCAAATATATCGGCGAGTGTTTTGCAACACTTACAACAGCTGCACGACTGCACGACTGTTGCACAACTTCCGCGGATTATTCTAAATGGAAACCATGATAAAGTGTGTTAAGGAACTGAAACATCTATAATGCTACTATTTCGTTCTGTAAATTGTTCCATGTTCTGAAGTATGAACTACCATTATTGTGTTCTTTCCTGCGGTAAATTCCAAGATGGATAGTCTTCATCATGAAACCAATTGGTACCAACTGGTAGCCTTGTGGTAGAGTGCTCGCTTCCTTTCGGGAACTTTCGGGAACCTTGACATTGAATTAACAGAGAATGAAGATGATGTTAATTGCAGTACACCAAAGGAAGCAACTAATGTTGACATTGAAGCCTTCTCTTCACCTCAATCACAGTCATCTTCTTCAGCATCAGAGGAACCAGCCACTCCTAGCCATACTGTCAAATCTAGAAAACATGCTTCAAATGTTGATGTAGAGCAACAACTAGTTACGATGCTCTCTGCTATCACTAATGCTTTAGTAAATGACAAAGGTAAAGAAAATGTTTCTATGGAATCTTCATCATTAAATGAAAACACAGATGAAGACCAAAATTACGCAGACTGCCTCTTGTAGCTCAGGACACAGCAAAAATGGAGATTTTAAAGTATTTGAACAATATTGAATTTCAAACAACTGAAACAAATATTGATGCTTCATGAGATAACTTTCTTTAAAGGAAAAACAAAACAAACTGTAAAGACTATCCTTCACCTTTATCATATATAAATGTAAGTTTTATGTTAAAGATAAACTATATATCTATATATCTATATATGCCATGGTAACTCCCCTTCTGAGCTGTTAAAATAATAAGTAAAGTTTTGTCGAATAAAACTTGCTTCATGCGAGAATCTTTTACCTCTGAAATTACTTAGACTTGTTAAGCATGAACTTTGAAGACGTTCAGCACGCCAGTCACCTGGAATGATATCTCCAGAGCTACTTTCACTGTCCAAAAAACCGGCTGGTGTATAGTTTGCACAATCAGTAAGCCGTAGGTAATTATGAAGACATAAGGTGGCCTTAACAATGCTTTCAACTTTCTCAGGTTTTGCTCTAATTGGTCCTCGAAAGATCCGCCATCTTGCTACAGGTATTCCGAATGCGTTCTCTATAGTTCTTCTACAACGTGGTTTCATGAGCCACTTCTTTAAAGGAAATATGTCATCACCTACAAAGACTGGGTACAGTTTGACTCCATTTCCTCATTTGCAAATGCTTTTCCAAACATCGATTCCTGAAAGATTGAGGCATCATTGTCCCTTCCGTAGGAGCCCACATCCACTAGAGTGAAACAATAACAAGAATCACAAACTGCCATCAACACAATGCTAAAAAAATTTTGTAATTACAATAAGCAGATCTAGATAAAGCTGGTCACATGTTTACCATCAATCGCCCCAAGGCAGTTAGGGAAATTCCAGTCAAGATCAAATCCTTTAGCAATGAGAAACCATTCATCTTGATGGCAGGGTGCTTTCAAATACTTTAAATTTAAAGCATCCCAAATAGCTTTGCAAGTCTCCTGAATAATTTTGCACATAGTTGACCTTCCCATTCAAAAGTACATAGATTGTGTCTGCTGACTTTCACCAGTAGCCAAGTAGCGAAGTGTGACAACCAGTCTTTCTTCTGGAGAAATAGGTTCTCTGCTATTACATGGTTTCTTTGTAATGAGTGTGATCTTTTTAAGAAGCGATTTGGTAAAAACATTGTGGCAGATAAACAATTTTGGGGGAAATAAGATCCAACAATGGTATCATTATTTATTTTGTGACAATATATATTTCGATCAATTAGATCATCCTCAGGTCTAAAATCAAAATCCAAAATAAGAATTACAATCTGTAAAATGTTAAAAAATGTTTTCACATATCTTCAGTACATACAATCTCTCATATCTACATTCTTATAACAAACTCAAATAAAATTCATTACATACATTACACATATAATACATACTAATTATGTTACAAGTCTAAAGAGAAATAAACTAAAATAAAATCAATTAAAACTTTATGGTAAGCACGTGACTTTTAAATTCATCTCTAGTATCTCTAGTATTAAGTCTGAATAAAAAACTTGCACATCTATCAATTGAACAAGACAGACCGTTACTCCACGTCAAAAATATCGTTATCTGTTACCAGCTCCATTCGAAACCACCTCAATACGTCATGGATACTCTTTCGCTGGGTCCTAAGAACTCAGTGCTTGATCGTTTTGACAAGAACTCTGTCTTAGCAGAACTTGATGGATATGTGAATTTTTGCAACAATAAGGGTGTGCCAGATAATGTAGTAACCCATATCAATATTAAAACTCTGAACTATATCAAAAAGTGTGAAAAACAGAAACCTTCACGTAGCATAATGTTAACCAAAAAGTACTTGATCTATTAGCAGTTCCATTTGACAAGGGGGTAGGGATTTGTATCGTGAAAAAAGAGACTTATAACAGAAAATTAGCTCAAATTTATAATTTACCTCAATTCGAAAAGTATGTTCCAACGAGGAAAAACGCAAAGCACCCAATCCTTAAGGAGGAAGAGATTATTTGTACTGCACTTGAAAAACTAAAATCTGAAAATAAAATTACTGAAACGCTTTTCAAAAAATTAAAACCGGGCGGTAGTCAACCAGCACGCCTGTATGGACTTGCTAAAATACATAAAGAGAATGTACCTTTACGCCCGGTGTTATCCATGCCTGGCTCAGCTTACTTCAAAATCGCAAAACAAGTTGCAGATTGGCTCTCAGTAGCATCAGAATGTCGTATCAATTCTTCTACTAAAGAAATAGCAGAAAGTTTGAATGATATTGAACTCGATGAGGATACAGAGATCGTTAGCTTCGATGTTGTTTCACTGTATACCAACTTTCCCGGTGGATGATGCAATTTCAGTGTGTGCCGATCTTCTGTACGATGGACGTTATGAGAAACCACCTGTAGACAAGAAAACGTTTATCCAGCTTGCCACCATGTGTAGCAAAAATGTAATCATGCTAACAAACCATGGATTTTACCGCCAAAATGATGGATTAGCCATGGGTAGCCCTCCGGCACCAATGCTTGCCAATGGTTGGATGAGCACATTCGATTCTTCAATCAAGGATGACGCAAAGTTGTACAATCGATATATGGATGACATCTTGAGGGACATTAAAAAGTGCAAGATCGATGAAACCATGACCAGAATAAATGATTTGGACACTAACTTGAAGTTCACTCTAGAACGGGAGAATGACAGCTCGATACCCTTCTTAGGTATGCGTATTATTCGGAATTACAAAAAATTGGAATCAACTTGGTACACAAAACCGACCGATACAGGTTGCTTATGAATTTCCACGCCCTTGCGCCCTTAAAATACAAACGATCAGTAGTTGTTGGAATGATACATAGAATCTCAAAAGCATGCAGTACTCGACAGAATCATGATGAAAGTATCAAATGTGCACGCAATATCTTGATCAGAAACCAATACCTGAAACAATTTGTTGAATCAATTATATCGGATACCTTGAAGAAAATCGACTCACCGATTTTAGCTGAAGGGGAGAAGAAAGAGGGTGATGAACCAAAGAAACTGTTTGTGGAGTATGGTGGAAAGATCTCGGACCAGTTTAAGAAGTCTTTACTTTAACTGAATGCACCATGTTGTGTGACCTTTACCTTGAAAAAGCTTAAAACGGTGTTACCTTCACTTAAACCTACGATTGAAAAATCCTTTGAAAGCTGTGTTGTTTACAAAATAGTCTGTTCACGATGCCAATCATGCTATGTTGGTTATACCTGCCGACAACTTATCACTCGAATAAAGGAACATAGATCATTGAAGGCTCCAGTTGGCTCACAAATGAATTCGTGCTCGTGTAAACTGTCGATTGATGACGTAGAAATCATTGCGTGATCATCAAGAAATGAACGACATTTAATGACTCTTGAGGCACTTTTAATCCACCAATTGAAACCAGAGTTAAATACTAAAGATGAATTTAAAAGTCACGTGTTTACGTGTTTTAATTGATTTTATTTTAGTTTATCCCCCCCCAATTTTATCGTTACATTCCAGAACACGATGTAAAAGAAAGTATTTTACAATGCTCACCTATTCCTGTGAACATGGCAGGAGTGGCCACATTAGATGATTTTGTTAAAAGCATATTAGAAGAACATAAAAAATATCCCGAGCTTCAGATGGATACGATCCTTAAAAAATTACAACAGAAAATCCATAACATCATGGGTCCATTAGGAAGCTTATGGATGACCATGGAAAACGCTGTTGATAGCAAGAAGCCCAATGTGCAAGTAAGCCTGGACGATGTGAATGAACTTACTGAGAAGTCAATAACAATGACTGGTCAAGCATTTAATGCTTTGACCTATCAAAGACGCTTGAATGCCTGATCATCGTTAATGAAGGATGGTCAAGCTAAGACCGTGCTTAAAGAAAAAGCCAATATCATGGACGGTCAATCAGATTTATTCGGTATTCAATTCAAAGATGATTGGTTCACAACAATGAAAGTAAAACAAAAATATTTAGAGCTTATTCGCAAAGAAATGGTCGGTTTCAGCAGCAGTAATCAAGGTCGTCGTGGGCAGCCCTTTCGAGGTGGCCCCCCGTTCAGAAGTGGTAGAACGGGAGGGCGAATGGTATCCTTGGTTAGAGGAGGCGTATTACCACAAACAAAGTGTAACCAAGGTAAGACCACAATTAAATTTTCCTTTCAAGGTTCCCAAAACACTGAGTGTGAATCTACAGAATGTACACCCCTTAGTTCTGAATCTTTTCAAAAGAAACATACCAAATGTTCCATTAGCAGGGCGAATAAAACATTTCAAGGAAAACTGGAAAGTGTTGACTCAAGATCCGCAAATATTAAGTACTAGATGCCCAGGCGGCATCGCTCGCCACCCATGTTCAGTATGCGTTCAGTTCACCAAAAATAAAATGAAGAATTGGCAAAGATAAGTAGAGTGTTGAATATAACTGGTAAACATTTTTTTACAGTTTAGTCAATGTGAGTTGAACTGAGAGAAAGGATAAGTCAATTAAATTTCCCCTGGAGACATAAAAGAATCAAACATCAAAATAATAATAAAAATTAGAACATCGAAATTCAAAATGCAAAACTATTTACCAACTATTTACCTAATCAGAATGAAAATTTTTACCCTAAAGACGCGAATTTTAACCAAACATCGCAACACTAAAAAGGCCCTTCTATTGGCAGAAAACTATTTTTTGATACACAGAAAATGCAAAGTAACTACTACGTAAAAAAATCAATGTAATGTCTTCATGATCCAGTTAAACGTTCCTGACGATGTTCTGCGGATGCAGAACGAAATATTGAATTGAATAATAATCAAAATGAAACTTCTCGTTATTCTCTTTTTAATAAAGCTTTACGCCCTGAAGAATATCTTCAATTATATATGTGAGAAGTATGGGCAAGAAACAATAAAAACTGCACGAAAAATGGAACAGAAAAGACTAAAGATCCGGAAAATCAAGTATGACTTAAAGTTTCTGGAAACATGCAAACGAAATAACCTGATACCAACCTTCGCTCAGCCGAAATTTGCCGTTAAAATGAACATGAAAACAAGAAAACGCATCGCAAAAGTAATTATACAAACTGAACTTACAAACAAACACAGGAAACTCAAACAATTAAAAGCAGAGGTAAAACTCGATCTTATCAAACTTCGATCTGTTTTGGGCTTTATAACTTATTGTTCACTCAACAAAACAATCAACAATCACATTAATAACAAAAGTAAAGAATGGAAATTGATCCACGAATGCAAATTACGAAAATTATTTGAAGTTGTTCAGACGAAAAAGAAAAAAGGTAGACCCGAAAACATTGTACATAACTTTTCTTCTTATCAATTGACTGCAGAAGAGCAACACATTCTATCCTTCGGACTCAATCATCACATCCCTATGAAGCTCGATGGAAATGCAATAAAAACTGAATTCGAAGCCTTTTACTATAATCTTGATAAACAACTTCAACATCTTACGAGCAAAGGAAAAGACGAACTAAAAACAAATCTCAGGAAAACTTGCGAAAACTACTATAACACCAAAAACTCAAACAACATCGTTAAAATTATCGCAAATCTATCAAAAAATAAAAAAGTTATCGTGATGAAACAAGATAAAGGCAGAGGAGTTGTTCTACTCGACCGTACGAAATACGTGGAAAAGGTACTTGAAATACTTAATACCGATAATTTTCAAGAACTTGCCGTAGACAAAACAAAATCGGTAGAAGAATCAATGCAACGTGCCCTGTTGAACATCAAAACAACTATCGAAGAAACCGATTACCGCAAAATGTACCCATCAGGATCACAACCGGGGAAATTCTATGGTACTGCTAAAGTTCATAAAATCAAACCAGATGAACAAGACCAAATTGGAAAATTACCACTCCGACCAATTATATCGAATGTAGGAACGGCGACCCATAAGACAGCACAATATCTTTGCAACCTTTTAAGTCCACTGGGAAAATCAAACTATAACGTCCGAAACACAACCGAATTCATGAATAAAGTAAGGAAGATCAAAGCACATGAAGGATACAAAACTATCTCTTTTGATGTAGTTAGTCTATTCACAAACGTTCCATTGCAAAAAACAATTGATATAATTTTGAGAAAAGTATATGATGAGAAATTAATTAAAACTAAAATTCCAAGAAAGGACTTGAAGAAACTTCTCCTTCTTTGTACACAAGGGACGCCTTTTACATTTAATGGAAAAATGTACATACAAGTTGACGGTGTCATGATGGGATCACCTTTGGGACCATTATTTGCTGATATTTTCATGAGTGAATTAGAAAACACTATCATTCCAACACTTGGTGACAAAATTCAACACTGGTCAAGATATGTTGATGACACCTTTGCCTTCATCAAACCAGATACAGAGAAAGAAATTCAACAAAAATTAAACTCCTTTCACAGTAACATAAAGTTTACGTACGAATTTGAACAAAACAACAAAATTGCTTTTCTTGACGTTTTGATAAAAAGAAAAGAAGATGGAAACATGGAAACGAGTGTTTATAGAAAACCAACCCACACGGACATTTACCTAAATTGGAATGCATGTGCCCCCATAGCCTGGAAAGCTGCGACGGTTAAAAGCTTAGTGAAACGTGCACTGAACATTTCATCTACAGACGCAAACGTAAAAACCGAACTATCACATCTTAAAAAGGTCTTCACTGAATACAACAACTACCCAATCAAGTTCATTGAAAACATCATCCAAAATGAAATCAATAAAACTGACACCCAAGAGAATGAAATCGTTGAACAACCTTCAACCAAATCTGAAATAGTTAACCTTTCTTTACCGTATGCTGGACAAAAAGGAGAACAAATCGTGAAGAAAATGAAAAACATTATTGGTAAATGTTCGACAAACAAAATACGCATCATCTACAACACCAAAAAACTAAGTTCGAAATTTCAAATCAAAGATGAAACACATTCAGCACACCAACACAACATCGTTTATCACGCACAATGTCCTGAACCTACTTGTCGCTCCCATTACATTGGCCAAACTAGTTGTAGATTGCAAAAATGCGTCATACAACACAACAAATCCGATAAAAAATCACACCTGCTGAAGCATGCTGACAACACAAACCACCACAGAGTTTGGTTAGAAGACTTTAAAATATTAGGAAAAAATTACAAATCTGCATTCAAAAGAAAAATTAGCGAATCGTTCATAAAAGAACATAAACCGGACTTGAATATTCAAAAAGATGCGTACCGGCTAAAACTTTATTAATGACGTCATACATCACAAATAATTTTTGTTAACAATGTAATGTCTTCATGATCCAGCTAAACGTTCCTGACGATGTTCTGCGGATGCAGAACGAAATATTGAATTGAATAATAATCAAAATGAAACTTCTCGTTATTGCGGAGTGTAGCTTTTTAGCGGAACGGAGCTCATTTGGCAAGATCAAATATTGTCATCAAAATACTAACAGAGAGATGTGTTCGGCTGCCGTCAATCGCTGAAATTTCTTACAGTGCATACCAAAAATCAAAATTTTCTCGCTTACCTTTAATTTTCGCAAACTGTGATATAGATATTTATATGATTGATCAAGTCCAAAAGTGTTCAGTGTATTGCCTTAGGGCAAAATTGTCGATCTATACGGTAGCGGGCAGGCCAAAGTGGTTGCATTTAGAGTCAAGTAGACATTTTTTCCCCGGGAATGCTGCTCTGAATGCTCTGGTTTGTTATGAAATTCAAATTGGGAAACTGGGAATATACCTCCTATCCTTTACGATAACATTCATTGTTAGTTGAACATTTATAGATGAGAATATTGCTTGTTAATACTTTTGAAAATTTAAATTCAGATCAAAGCTTCTGAATGTTGTGCATCTATCTCACAAGCTGTGTAATCTGAGCTCTGAGGAGACTTGATAGAGGGATGGAGGAAAAAGAAAAAACTGTTATTTCTTCTCCATTCCTTTTACTACTATCTTTAAGCAATGTTTATTCAACTTGATGTTGTATTTTGATCCACTTAACTGTGTTTTTATTACCACACACAACACATAAACATAACAAGACAAAAGTCCAAATGATGATTGATGCTAAAATTTAATGTATGATGTTTTTGTTTGCTCGCTTCTTATTGCGCAGTGACACCATTTGTTGCCCCACAAAATTTTATTCATAATAGGTCCTTTAAGAGATTTACCCATTTTGAATTCTTATTGCAAGCTTATTATTGTCTATGGGAAATGATTTTCATGTTTCGTACGTAACTTCATGCTGAAGAGAGAGAATGTAGTAGTGGTAAGTGTGTGAAGAAAAAAGTGGCTTTGATAATTTCTAATGTCTGAATTAATGAGACATCAAAATAGTAAACATCATCATGGAATTTATTTATTTAAAATAGTACAGTGTTATCAAATTAGACTGCTTAACAACAAAAAATGTATATAGACAATATTTTATCCATCTATACTGAAAAATATTCTATGATTTTGAATTCTAGTCAACTCTGTTGTAGTATTTACATTTAGTACGTATGTCTGGGTGAAACTTTATAACTTTGAGAAAAATAACTGAAGGTAAAATAGTTATATATACAGCTTACAAATTCTTTGATTGTATAAGATAATTAAAAATAAACGACAATGAAGAAGAGCTAAGAAACAAATCAGTTATATATACATGTTATATATATACTTGAGTTATTTCTAAAAATATAATTATAGTTACGTAATAATTATAATAACATATATAATTAAATATATGTGAAATATAAATGATTTTACTTACTTTCAGTAATGTGAATGGAAAATTTATGCTCTTAATAATTTGTTGGTTGGTTTTACTATTTCAGGTGTATTATAAGGCATTATCAAGAGTAATTGATATCAATTTATGAATCAAGACGAATCACTATTATATGGTCGTGGAACATCTGGTATATGTACTTGAAACAATGGAACTGCTGAACCAAGACAGGAGTAACAAATGTGACGTGTCTGGCATTTCCAGCATGTAGTTAGAGACATTCAAAATGTTTTTATCGTTCATTTGAAAGGAACATGTGATGGATTCAAGAATCTTTTATGTAAATTGAATTTTGTTGATTGACATTGCAACATAAAACCGGATGTTGCTGATTATCTGGGTTAAGTTACCTGAACATTTTACCAAAGTTTAGAAGATGCCTTATGTATTTCTTGTTGGTTTTACTTCCTAGTGCTTCTTTATGCTTTGAAAAAGCTATTTATTTAAGAATAGGCCATCTTTATTCATGCTCATCTTGTCACTATGAGTGTCAGAAATTTTTTAAATCTGTACTTATGCATAAAAGAACTGGAAATTATTGATTCATAAAGCATTTTGTTTTCCTTCTCTTTTCTATCTCCATCCCACATTGACCAAATCCTTGAATACACATTATCAGACTATCAAACCTGACTTGAGATTTTATATTGTGACATTACTTGATATTAAGTTTTTCATAACTGAAAATTGCTAATGGGCCAATTTTTGATAATTTTCAACAAATTACCACATCAAAACGAGGCAAGGGAGCACAGTTTGGTATTTGGACATTTAAAGTAATAAGTTCTTTGAAACGCAATCTATATACTTATACGCGCTGTGCATACCACTTTTTTCACGCTTTCACTCTCTAAAATTTCGGGTCGTTTTTGCGGTCACTTTTTCATAAAGGTGTTTAAGACCACGGTTAATATTTTTCTACGATTAGTATTAGGGAAAAACATTGCATTGCATTTAATCGTTTCAAATGTTTTGATTATTCGCGAGATCAAGAAACAATAGACAGCAACGAAAGTATTGCGCGAAGATTTATTAATGTTTTTAGGGTAAGTACGCTTTAGAAGTTTTTTGTTTGTTTGTTTTGTTTTTCTTATAGAATTAATAGGGTTTCTACGTCATTACTTTTCAAATAATACGCGATTGAGGAAATGAATATCATGGTTTTTAATCATGACGCTCTGGATTCGTAAAGAAAATTGCAATTGTTTACGATTCACATTTTGGCACTTTTACGACTTTCGCGTTTGGCCTTTATTTACATTGGGGTGTGGATTCCATAAACAGTTACAGCGATTTTAATCTTTTTGTTGTTTACCTGTACGCACAATTTATTTTTACTACTGCATATATCGTATCGTGAAAGATTTATTACGAATATGTTGATGTGTTTCGGATCTTCTGATTAAAAAGTTTTTTTGTTCATAACTCCAGTGTTGAACTAAATATGCTTTAGCCGGAATACCTAGAGATTTTTAATTAAAAGAGTGAAGAGTGTTTTTTTCTGTATTGACGTTAGATATCTTTAATCAAGGGGAACCATTGCATTGCATCTTCAATTTAAAAAGTGAAAAAAGTGGATGCACAGCGCGTATTTTTATTTTTGATGAATTAAAACCCGTGTTCTACACGCTGTTCTACACGGGATACTAAATTCTAAACATTCTACATCCAAACTTTATCTTTATCATACTAAAATTCATTATACTAAGCCTTTCTCTCTGTTCAGCTCACATAGATTAAAACCTGTAAAAACTTTTTACACGGGTTACTAGTATAACTAATATTGATAGGATACATTTCAAGAAAACTAACAAAAATTACATAATATTCTTGCATATTCCTTATCCCAAAAAGGAAACAGCGCGCTTCAAGTTATGGATAATAGCGCCCTTTTCAGTCATGGATGCGTATTCATGTATTCAACTCGCTCTTCGGACTTTGTTGTCGTCGACGAAGGTATCAACAGCCCTTCGAAATATTGCTGAAAATTTAAAACGATAGAGTATTTTTCCGTAAAATGATGTATCTAAATTTACTCTTCGAAGATGACTCTGAAACAACACATTATTGTGAATGAATATCCGGCTTTCACGCATTCGATATTTTCGCTGGCGAACGGGTGATTCCATGCACCCACTCCGCAAACCTTATATATATTGATTCTCTTTTTAATAAAAAAATCAAAATAAAACTTATGCAAACAAACACCAAAGAATCCAACATCAGAAACAAATGGCAATACAACAAAGAAGTATAATATCGTAGACGCAGAATAGAAGTATATAACTTTAGTGTAAAAAAGCAATACATAATACAGAACACAAAACCAAACATTGAATAACATTACAAAATGTGAATTGAAAACAAATCAATACCTTCCAACTGTGTTTTTTTCGTGCGGAAGTTACATTGGACAGCAACCATAAATGAATTTTTGAAATGATATATAGTCTGTTCTTCCCAAAACCATTAACATCATGATAAAAACCATGAGTTTCATTTCTTTAACGGTTTACATGCTTTTTTTATTATTAATCTTACCTAAAACATATTTCAATTGTTATGACATGGTTGAAATAAAAAACAAAACAAAAAGCAAAAAGAAAATTCATGTAGGTACCCATTTATCCTAAAAATAATGAATCAAAAACACAAATTCAATGACAGAATTTGTAAAGCTTTAGATTGGAAAGTCCATAAAAGCAACCATTACTGTGAGTCAAAACATTAAAATAATAAAAATAATTGAAACAATAATGAAATGCCCTACCAAAGCCATAATATAATACCGAAAAGATTAAAAGTAACAGATAAAAACATAATGTATAATGTATATAATGTATAATGTATAATATAATGTATATAATGTATATACTTAATAAACATAATGTATATACTTGTATACCCATGCATAATACATAAACAACTACCATAACACAAAATAATGTGTAATCATAGAATCCATCCAGCAATGCAATGCTTCTTTTGTTGTATTTTGTAGCACAGTGATATCATATTGTACAGCAATAATTAATAAATTTCTGAAATACATAACTAACCCTTAACTAACCCTCACAACATCATAAACCATGTGCTTCATTTATTTTATGGTTTATATACACTTTTTGACCTAAAAGAAAAAGATTTCAGTGAAGAACAGCTACAATCCACACTACTGCAACAACCATATTGAAGCTTTCAAAACTTTCAAAATTTATTTTTATATCAACAAGATTGTACAAAGCACAATTACAACTACTATAGTATAAATAATGGAGACCACCAAATAGTAAAAGACTAATCTAGTGATGGCCACCAAGGATAAATAATACAGGCAAACTGTAAGGCGAAACTACAAAAAAAAACCACAAAAAAAACACACAAACAAACAAACAAACAAACAAAAAAAAAAAAAAAAGAAAGAAAAATATTGATTCAAGAGAACTTCTTTACAATGGGATTTGAATTTACCAATGCTGAGTGAAGAGAGATCATGTTGTAACAACTGGCGTTGCATGTTGTTCCAAGAAATAATGCATTGATAATGAATCGAATTCAAACCAAATATGGATGTTCTGAACAAAGGTCTGGCGAGAAGGCGGATAGAAGAGCCACGAGTGTTGTGAGCTGTTGGAAGAAAATGTAGACTGAAGAGATTATGAATGTCAATAGGAGCAAGAGAGTTCAGAATTTCATATACAAGAATGAAATTGGAAAGATAAATATAGTCAGAAATCCTGAGGATTTTTAGAGGGTAAAGGAGTGGTTTTGAAGAATGTCTAAAATGAGAAAAAGTGATTAAGCGAAGAGCAGTTTTTTGAAGTTTAATAATGCGATGTTTTGGTAGTGCTTGACCCCAGACTTGACAAGCGTAATTTGTATGTGATGAAAATAGAGCATGATACAGGTTAATTAAAGTATACTTGGGTAAAAAGTGTCTTAGGATTGAAAGTGCACCATTAGTTTTTCTTAGTTTTAGGGCAAGATAATTAAAATGGGATTCCCAATTAAGGTGGGGGTCCAGAATAACACCCAAGTAACAAACAGAGTTTGTAAAATGTAATTTTTTCCCATTTAATTTTAATCTAATATCGTAGTCAACCTGTTTATTTCTATGTCTGAAAAGAATAACTTCCGTTTTAGTTGCATTGAGGGAAATTTTGTTAGCATTAAGCCAGTGTAGAAGATGTTTGAGGTCAATATTTATATGCTTTTTAATAGATTTAAGATTCGGATTAGAGTAAAGAAGACTAGTATCATCAGCAAAATGAAAAACAGTTGAGTAAAGGATTGAGTTGGCAAGATCATTAATGTAGATTAGAAATAATAGTGGCCCAAGTACAGAACCTTAAGGCACACCATGTTTGATTAAAGAGTAGGATGAGAACAAGTTTGAAACTGAAACAGATTGATAGCGATTTGATAAGTAGGATTTGAACCAGGAGTTAGCAATTCCTCTAATTCCATAGTGACTAAATTTGCTCAAGAGAATTTCATGGTCCACAGTATCAAATGCTTTCTGAAGGTCTATAAAAATACCACAAGAAAAATTACCTTTGTCAAGATTTTTTCGAATGTTCTCAGTCAAACTAATAAGTGCATGTAAACTTGAATGCTTGCTCCTAAATCCAAATTGCTTATTGGTCAAAACTTTGAATTTGTCAAGGAAAGACAGAAGTCGATTGATACACAATCTTCTCAAAAATTTTATCTACGTTTGAGAGAAGGGATATGGGTCTGTAGTTAGCCACATCCAATGGGAACCTCTTGTTTTTGAAGACAGGAATCACTGTAACAGATTTCAAGATTGAAGGAAATTCACCATTTTGGACAGACATATTAAATAGTTTAGCTAAGATCATAGAGATTTCTTCAGTTAAGTTGGTTAGTATTAAGCTGTGGATACTATTGGGACCTGTTGATTTGGTTATGTCAAGAGAGGTAATGAAAACAAAAGCAAACAAAAGCAAACAAAAGCAAAATGGTAAGACAGTCCATTCTCTTTTCAAATTACCTGTTCCTGTATTGGACAACTCAACGTGCAATGTCAAGCCTAATAGTAGGCATGCCGATTTTTTACGTAGCCAGCATATTGTAATATTTGATGAGGCAAGTATGATTCCTAAGCATGCACTTGAGGCTATTGATAGAATGTTTAGAGATATCTGTAATAGTGATGTGCCTTTTGCTGGAAAGGTTGTTCTTTTAGGTGGTGATTTTAGACAGACTCTTCCAATAGTGAGAAGAGGCAGACCAGCTCAGATAGTGGAAGCATGCATCAAGAGCTCTGTCTTGTGGCCAATTGTGCAAATCTTTCATCTAAATGTCAACATGAGAGCTGCACCTGGGGAAAGGGGATTTGCAGAATTCCTACTTGAATTAGGAAGTGGAGAGATACCGAAAAAAGTGGATGAGCCATTTAAAGACTCCATCGAAATTCCAAATGAATGTATTGTGCATGAAAATAATGATATCGTCCACTCTATTTTTAGTGATGCTGGAGGAGAGGATATGTCGAGTCGTGTAATTCTGACACCGACGAAATTTATCGTTGAAGGACGGTTTATGCAACGGCACCCGATTAGTCATCCGTAATCTCCGAGAGAATATCCTTGATTGTGAAGTGCTGACGGGTATCTCCGCTGGAAATCGGGTGCTCATTCCTAGAGTAACATTATGTCCCAATGATACCAACCTTCCGTTTCAGCTGAAGCGTACACAATTTCCTCTCCGTTTGTCCTATGCAATAACCATAAACAAAAGTCAAGGTCAGACTTTTGAACGGGTTGGTATTTACATGCAAAGGCCTTGCTTCAGTCACGGTCAACTGTATGTTGCATTTTCACGAACACGAAGCTTTGAAGCGGTGAAAGTGAAGGTTTGTAGAACTTTACAGCAAGGCTATGTTAGAGAGAGATGCTACACTAGAAATGTAGTCTACCAACAGGTATTATGAATATTTTTACCTTGCAAAAATATATGTGCAATTGATGTTTTGAATTGAAACTTTACGCAAGGTTAATGAGGAGGCATTACATTACATTACCTGGAAATTAAATTGGTATACATTGAATTGAATTACATTGAATTGAATTACATTGAATTGAATTGAATTGAATGAGTGTAGCATTAGATTAGATGACCTAGAATTAGATTACTTTACATTAAATAGATTAGATTGAATATGCCAAATGATTAGTATATAGCATTAGATTAGATAACCTTGAACTTAGAGTAGATTGAAGATTGAATAGATTATGGAAGAATATGGAAGCGGCATGGAGCCGGGAGGAAGGAGGGTATGAAAGCGGCATTGAGCCGGGTGGAGGAGGGTATGAAAGCGGCAATTGAGCCGGGTGGAGGAGGGTAGGCAAGCGGCAAAAAGCCGTTGTATGTGTGACATATTGTAATTTATTCTCTTTTTTTGAGATTCTGATGTCATTGAAAAGGCAGTTTTATCATTGTTATACAGTAACATATCGTCGCTGTAGAATAAAAAAGCTGTAACTACCATTTTGCTGTTTTGAGAAAACAGAGTTTTAACTTTTGAATTACGCACACAACTTTTGGTGTATAGATTTCACACTTGGTTTTTTTATATTTCCTAGGTAAAATAAGACAGTTAATGATGCCTAAACAAACTTTGTCATTATTTTGTTCCTATGTTGATGAATTTGCTTAATTTGGAGTTATGGCTTTTTGTTTCTTAAAAAAAATTGAAATACTTGGAGTTACAGTATGATTACAACCTGACTCAGCGGATTGATGTTTTGAAATTTAAAACAAAAAAAACTTTTGCTGAAGTTAAACGGAGTAAAATTATTCAAATATCTTTGTATAATAATACATGAACTGGAAATGTACATTAAATGTTATGAAAAATTAAAATTCTAATGAAAAGGAATAGTCAGCTAGATCTGTAGTGAAGTAGTCACATGCTCGGAGTGAAATCTTGCAGCAATTCTGTTTAGTACAACACTTGATTATGAGAAATTCAAGGGATAAAAGACAGAACCATAAGCATGAAAACTTTTCAACCCTGTATCGTTTAAGAGTTGATCAATATTAAAGAATGAAATAATTATCCTAAAAATGATGCTTTGGAAAATTGTCATTAAATTAAAATCAATCTGAAATTGTAACTCATCTAAAATAGTTTAAAAATACATCAAAACTAATGTCATCAAATTAGAATTAATCTGAAATTGTAACTCATCTAAAATAGTTAAAAAATAATATACATCAAAACCAAAGATTTTAATGATTTTGAATTTGATATAAGTAGATTAAATAATCTGGACTAAAATATGGAAGCTGTAACTAATATACCTAAAGCTAGCTAAAAGCTATAGCTACCATTGTTGTCTCAATAAGCAGAATAGATTGAAGGCTGAAGAAAGAGATGGATCATACGTGCCAGTACTGTACAGTTTCAAACTAGTTTCTAGTGCTTTTTAGCTCTATTCAGCTAGATCTGTAGTGAAGCAGTCACATGCTCGGAGTGAAATCTTGCAGTAATTCTGTTTAGTGTAACACTTGATTATGAGAAATTCAAGGGATAAAAGACATAACCATAAGCATGAAAACTTTCCAACCCTGTATCGTTTAAGACTTGATCAATAACAAAGAATGAAATAATTATCCTAAAAATGATGCTTTGGAAAATTGTCTAAAATCCATCTGAAATTGTAACTCATCTAAAATAGTTTAAAAATACATCAAAACTAATGTCATCAAATTAAAATTAATCTAAAATTGTAACTCATCAAGAATAGTTAAATAATACATCAAAACCAAGGACTTTGAAGTTCCAGGTTCCGTTTTTGACACTTCTGTTGGTAGGAAAGAAACACCTTTTAGAACGCTATTTGCTTTAAAAAATGCGTATAAGTGTAAGGCGAAAAAAGATGGTCAATTGTTTTACATGTGTGAAACATATATCATTGGACAGATTGTTGAATTGAATAAAGATTGTGATGTAACACAATATAATGTTGAATCTCTGGTTGATTTAGTTAAATTTATTTTCAACCCTGCTACTAAAAAATATGATAAGCTTGTTGTCAAGGGTAGGATAATTTTGTTTACTGACAAGGATAGGCAATTCGTTGATGATTCTGGCCAATGTATCCCAGCAGGTGTAAAAATGTCTGCTCCTAACTTGTTAAAGCAAGAATTGTTTTTGGAAAAGCTAGACAAATCTATAAATGTTAATCCTTATTTACTTTCTTTTGCACCTCAATGTGATCGTATGCATAAATTAAATACGTACATGAAGTCTGTACATATAAAACAATTACAACATTCATCATTATTGCGAAACATATGTGGTGGAATGACAACACAGCAGCTGTTGGATATGGAATATGTTGACGACAATGACGAATTAAAATTAAAAAGAATTGCTGCACTGTATGTTGAAATGAAGAAATTGTCGAATATTTGGAACAAATTATTAACAGAAAATGGCAGTAAATTAAATCGCGGTGAAGTAACTGAATAAATTTAATTGTGACAATTTACTTTTTATTATTTTAGTGATAAATTAATTAATTACAAAAATCAATTATGGTAGATATTAATAATTTTAATGGTGTTATGATTAAATATTGTGGTTTATGTAAAAAAAAGTATGAGACATTCGATAATTTGGAAACGATAATTCATCACTTTGAAGTGCAACATAAAGATAAAGATGTTGATAGTCAATTATATCGTGTTATTTATTCACTTAATAAGTCGCTGGTAAAGAAACGTTTTTCATGTTTTGTCTGTGGGTCGATATTTAAAAGTAATAGACACTTGACCATTCATAATCTATTGTATCATTTTCAATTATTATTTACAAACACTAGCGATGTATATATGTTGCATAAACGATCAATACAATTAGCGACTATTGATATTATAAATTTAATATTTGATAGACAACTGGTTGGTAATCAACATGGTCAATTATTTAATTGGAAAGATCCAAGTATTGTGCATGTCTTTTTATTATTGTGTATGAAAGTCTTTTCACGTGATGTTATTGTCAAACAATTGAAATTAACCATTCCTGCAATAATAAATTTTAAACTCCAAACAGAGGTAGGTATTATAAATCAAACAATAGTTCGTGATGAAGATGGAAATCAAATCGGTGTAGAATATTCACCTGTGCGAATACTTTTCCAGTATGGTATATACTCATAGTGCCTGGAAATCCATACATAATTTGTTACTCTCTGATATAAATCAACGTATTTTACATTCTAATTTTGAGAAGGGATATAATTTTTATTTTTATAAATTTCAATATTTACGTTGTCATCTATTTCTTGGTGATGTATTTTAACACATATATATTAAGTTTTTGTTTTCATTATAGTTAGTAAAGTAGTTAAATAAATTTGATTATTATGGATGATGATAATGATGATAATGATGATACATCAATTGTAATTTCTGTTTGTCCAGCATCTTATCAATTATACCTTATGTGTTTGCAAAAGTATATGACTAATACGTATGGATCGTATACCTTTACTATCTTCGTTGCTATAAAATTTTGGGAATCGTCACCATTTTGCAGAAGAGTTTTTGATGAACAGAAATCATTAATTAAAAATTGTTTGTCTTCAAATAACATGTACGTGTTAATTTATAAGGAACAATATTATGCATTCTCTAACTTTGGAAATTTTTTAGTTGATCATTATTCAATTAATAATAATGGCATGTAATCGACCATCAGACAAAACAATGACAACAAAAGAAATAGAAATGATTGCTGTTCCTATTTGTACACCATCTACACCACGTAGAAAACAAAGAGCAATTAACAACGATGCTGAAATTTTGAAAGTTCAATTATCACAAGATGATTTGTTGAATCGATTTTGTCAGCAAGAGTACATAAAATGTCAACAATTTAAATCATTATTCAATGGCTACAATCATGCAAAAAGAGGTGTTAAATTCATTGATGGTGATTATTTTGCATTCTGTAAGGAATGTGATTGTGTTCTTGCAGTGAATAAAGCAACTGAAGAATTTCAACATATTGTTTATCGTGCTAAAAAAACACAAGATGGCACCGATGATGGTGTTGATTGTGGGTATGCTATTGTCAATAAAGAAGCAATGTACTTCAGCGATTGTCCTGTAATGAAGGGAGATGACGGTGATACAAATAATGGTTATGAAGCGTATGTTGACGATTCAACGGTTTTACTTATGTCATTTATTAATGACAAATTAGTTAAGTCATTAAATGATGAAAAAATTTTCGTCTATGTTAAGTTACCTGTTGGTGAGATTGTGGAAGATGTTATATTTATGGAGTATCGTTCAAACCAACATTATTATTCAACCCCATCATCTAGTTATTTATGTGGATTGATAACGGGTACAAGTGTGTCTGTTTCTAAACGTCATGTTCATGACGAGTCCTTGATTATCTATTTTAAAGCAATGATGCGTGAGTTTTTGGATGAATATTTTTCCTGTAATAATAATATGAAAAGACGACGTATTCGATAATATAATGTATGTAGAACAGTACTACCATTGTTATATTTAAAATTGGATAATGATTATTTTTGTCTATTGTTATTTAAAAATGAATAATTATTCTTTGAAATATATAGACTACCTTCCTTTGGAAAATGTATTGTTTTGTTTTTATTTTTATTGTTTGTAACAATATGTTGTTTACACAATAATAAAACATATCACTATTGATTATGTTTTTAGATAATATAAAACAACAATTATAATGAATTACCGCAAGTGGATATTAACAATATTGGATTTCACGCATATTGATGATCCACAATTTCTATTTGCTTTGGTAATTGCGGCATTATATGATGAAAAGATAAATAGACAGAAAATGTATCAATTGAAAATAAAGTTGATGTATCCAGAGGAAAGAGACTGTTCGGTAAAAGAATATTGGAAAATGGATGCAAATCTCCGTAATTTCTTCATTAACTTATTTAATGATATCAAAGGTAGAAACTTAAAAAGTGTAGATATTGATTTATATAATATTCAATATTGTTTATGTAAACGTAATATTCTTGTTGATGCTCGATTTTTTAATCTATTGACCTTGTATGAAGCACAATGGGCAATCTATTATACACACTTACTTTTTTTCAAAGGTGTTGAAAAACAATATTTAATGACTGTTGAACAATATGTAAGGACACATATGTTGTCTCATTTATTTAAATTGTCATATGATATTTGAATAATATTATATAATTATATAAAATTTGTATATTATTGTTTTTTCATTTAGTTGTTATTATAAATAATATAAAATATGGCAACATCATCATCTACACCACCAGCGATAACAATGCCAACCTTAAAACGACAATGTGATGAAAATATTTTAACAAAGGATGACATAACAATAAAAATCCCTCGTACAACAATTATTACAATATGTAATAGTTGTGCACGACATATGGAGAAGAATGAGCCTTATTGTTATGATTGTTATTGTAAAACATGCATGAGAAAGAAGTTACATGATCGTGTTGGCTCACTATTTTGTTCTGCAAAATGTAATCCAGAAGTTATTCACTTTCGTGATTTAACTTATCCAGTTTGTAAGAAAATTAAGGAAACTATTAAAAATAAAGGTGACATTTCAACATATGAAATGGTAGACATGTTTGTTGACACTGTTGCAGAACATTATATATGTGATGGATATTAATAATATATATATTCTATATAAATAACTCTATTAATATATATTTAGGTTTTATTTAGTTTTTGTTTTTCTTGTATTTTAGTAATAGTAGTATTACTAGTAACTCGCGTAAAAGTTTTTTACGGTTTTCTTTTTCGAAATGGATGTGCAAGAATCCCACATTCCCCCCGTGTGCAAACCCCATGACGAAAAATTAAACCACGGAATTGTAAGTGGAAAGTGTATTGATGTTGTAGAGCTCGAAAAACTGATCAAAAAATTGTATGGGATCGTTTCGCTACGACCAAACGTTGCAGAGATATCGTCAATCAAAGATTTTGATGACGTCATATCCGCAGTACCAAATTAAATTTAGGCCCAAATGTTGCGTGACCCCATTACCCGTAACGTGAACCCTAAAAAACGTCAGTTATCCCCATTGGTTCTCGAGATATTTCCCCAAAAATGTCGCGTTCGATTGGGGATGCAATGCAATGGTTCCCCGTGATATGCTAAAATGAAACTGACGTCACGCCGCGTGCTATTATACTAATCCTCGATTATCAATGGCCTAACGAAAAAATGACCACGATTAAGAAGATTTTGACCATTAAAAACCAAAAAAACAAACACTCTCTAAATTAAAAGTGGGATGCACACACGCGAATTAGTATAAGTAGACTAAAGTTTATTCCAAAAGCTTGTGGACACTTTACTTTTTTAAACTTTTCTCAGCACCGATTTATGCTATATTCAAAAGTTATACACCGTTGGAAAGCTGAGAAAATGTGGGATATTCTACGCGAAAAAGTTTTTCAAAATTTTCATAAATTGAAGAAGAAAATTGAAGAAGAAAAAAAGGTCGTTTTTTTCTAAGGGTGGTACAGGCTTGATTTTTACATAGTTGGAAAGAGGAATCCTTGGCGATTACGATTATGTAATTTTTTTTTTTAAAAATTATTTATTTCGAAAGATACAGCAGGGGAAAGTGACCCATGTAAACAACCCAAAAAATGACTTTTTTGAAAAAAACCGGGGGTATGAAAACAGTCATATAGTAGAAAGTGTCATTTAGTATTTAATCATCTTCTTTATATGTTGCGTCGTAAAACATTAGCATGAATCTTTTTTTTAATTTCAATAAAGCAATTATATTGAAAAGAATTCACATTGTACAAAACATTATAAATTTTACATTGCATTTCAAAAGAAGTGTAACAGATCTTCGTTAAATCCCAGAGGAAATTAAAAATTGTTACAAATTAATTAATAACAGTTACAAATCGTTTTGAATGTAAACAGAAAAAAAGTCTGTTTTCATACCCCCGGTTTTTTTCAAAAAAGTCATTTTTTTGGTTTGTTTACATGGGTCACTTTCCCCTGCTGTATCTTTCGAAATAAATAATTTTTTGAAAAAAAAATTACATAATCGTAATCGCCAAGGATTCCTCTTTCCAACTATGTAAAAATCAAGCTTGTACCACCCTTAGAAAAAAAGGACCTTTTTTTCTTCTTCGATTTTCTTCTTCAATTTATGAAAATTTTGAAAAACTTTTTCGCGTAGAATATCCCACATTTTCTCAGCTTTCCAACGGTGTATAACTTTTGAATATAGCATAAATCGGTGCTGAGAAAAGTTTAAAAAAGTAAAGTGTCCACAAGCTTTTGGAATAAACTTTTGTATCCCGGGTAAAAACTTTTTACCGAACTTAACTTCGAAAACATTAGGTCAAATGCACCATTCCCTGCGTGTACGTACCCCATGATGAAAAAATAAATCATAGAATCGCAACTCAAAAACATCCTAGGCGGTGTCGCTCGCCACCCTTGTTCAGTATGCGTTGTGTCGCAGAATTTAACTCTTGCAAAAGTTTCTTTTCAGGCATTAATTTTTTAATTCATTTCTTACATTCAGAAAATTTAAAACAGAAACAAATAGCAACATGGCTCAGAATATATATTCATACGCAGAAGAGAAGTAACTTTAATGTAAAAAAACGCAATATATAACTCAGAACCGTTAACCCAGACATACAAAACCAAACATTGAATAATATTACAAAAATGATACCTTCCAACTTTTCTTTTGTTCAAAAGTTACTACTGGACTGCAATCTTTAATGAATTTTTGAAATGATATATTTAGTTCTTCCCAAAACCATCAACATCATGATTAAAACCATGAGTTTCATTTCTTTGTGCTTTTTTTATTATTGCCTAAAAGAATAATATTTCAATTGTAATACCGAAAATAAAAAAAAAACAAAACAAAAAAAAAGGAAATTCAAGTACGCATTTATCCTAAAAACAATAACTAAGAACAAAAATTTACACAGAAGATAAAAAGTCACAAATAAAATCATACAGCCAAAGTTATATACCTAGGCATAGTACGTAAACGATTACCATCATAACACAAAATATGCATAAACGCGATAAAATATAAACTTAAGAAAAATACAGCCAACAACGCTTATTTGTTGTAGGATAGTTTCATTGCACAGTCATTTAAATTACATAATCCATTCTTCTCTTAAGTAACCCTCTCAACATTATAACCCATCATGTGCTTCATTTCTACTTAACAGATGAAAACATTCAAAAAACATATACAAAAAACCTAATCATGCTATGAAGAAATCTAAAGAAAAACAAAACAAAGTAAAAGAAACTTTGAAAATATATTAACCTTAAAAATAATAATTAAAAACACAAACGTAATGACAGAATTAGTATAGCTGAAAAATTTTTAACATATGAAAACATTCGTGGAGCCATTTTTTATTTCCAGTTCAAAGCTCCTCCTCTGCGCTGGAAAATTCAAAACACAACAGTAAACATTCCTCTTATCCTTTATTTATCCACTAATACTAACTGTGTTTTAACTAAATAGATACTATTTTAACTTTACCTTTCAATACCAATTCACATCATCATGATAGTAAACAACAATAATTGATCATGTTCTGTAGCCATTATCAAACACTTCTAAACTCTTTTACTTTCTATATTTCATACCTGTAAACAAATTAATAACACTCGATTAACTTTCCAGCAAACTTTCCTATTGTAAACATACACTTTCTATTTGTTTTCTACTGCAATTTCACTACCATTTTTATACAGTGAAAGACATAAAAATGCTTTCTTCGTAACTTCATAACTGTGGAGCCATTTTGAAATAAATAAAATAAGGAACAGTTCGTTACCAAAACAAATCAGTAACTGCTCGTGTAGGACCTGCATCTTTATGATCTGATCGTTTTAACTCTGTTTTTATTCTCTTTTAACGCTGTATCCGTTTGACTCATGTACTTACGTATATTACTTTATATCTTTTCCAAACAATTTTCCACCGAAAAAAAGTAAAACCATTTTCACCAATGTAAATAAACATCATCCTTTCTTCAACTTCATCTACACTACTTCTGTACTGCTGCACTCCCATAACTATTTGATAACTATAAAAAGAAATTCGTAAAATCAGCACGACTTTCTTCCACTCGTTCTTCGTTTGGTTTTCATCTGAAAAAAACAAACATCTGTTCAAAAACTCACCCTACGCATGTGTGCTACCTGCTAACTAATCACTTACACACATGCTGCTGCCTGTTCTTTTATTAATCGTTCGATCTTTCTGCAGCTTATCTTTTAAAAACTTCACTGCACTTCTTCTGTATATCTAAATATGATTTTTCATTGTAAACAAATAACTAACTCACTTGCTACCCGTGTTGTTTTATTAATAAGAGTAAAAGTTTAGCAAAACGTTTTATAATAATAACAATACCTTCGTGCATACAAACCTGTGTTTCTTCGTCAGTTCTTTCGTCGATTTGCTGCCTAAAACAATCAAATTTAAATTGAAATATTCGTATACAAAAAGAAACACGTCTTCTTCGCGAAGTTTCTTGCTCACGAAATGATCATTGACAAATTTCGAACGATTAACATTGCATTGCTCGCACTCCTCCAAAGACGTTTTTCGGCTGATTTCCACTGCGCAAGCCAAAAATAACAAAACGGAGGAGCATATACTAATCGCGAAAAATCAAAAAAATCGCTCTCGCTTTGGCGTGGTTTTACGACGAAAAGGGAAAAAATAAGAAGGATTTGACCGTGAAAAAAAAACAAATATATCACTCTCTAAAATAAAAGTGGGATGCACAATTGCGAATTAGTATAATAAGACTAGTATCCCGGGTAAAAACTTTTTACCGAACTTAACTTTGAAAACATTAGGTCAAATCTGCCATTCCTGTGGTACGTACGCGTCACTCGCCACCCATGTTCAGTATGCGTTGTGTCACAGAATTTAACTCGTGTATATAAAAGTTTCTTTTCAGGCATTAATTTGTTATTACATTCAGAAGATTAAAAACAGAAACAAATAGCAACATGGCTCAGAATAATATATTTATACGCAGAAGAGAAGTAACTTTAATGTAAAAAAAATGGCAATATATAACACAGAACTGTTTACCCAGACATACGAAACCAAACATTGAATAACATTACAAAATGTGAATTGAAAACAAATTGATACCTTCCAACTGTGTTTCTTTCGTGCGGAAGTTACATTATACAGCAACCATTAATGAATTTTTGAAACGATATATAGTCTGTTCTTCCCAAAACCATCAACGTCATGATTAAAACCATGAGTTTCATTTCTTTATGCTTTTTTTTATTATTACCTAAAAAATTAATACTTGAATTGTAATACCGAAAACCTAATCATGCTATAAGAATATTGAAATAAACAACAACAACAACAAAAAAAAAAATGCAATTCAACTACGCATTTATCCTAAAAACAATAACTCAAAACAACAAAACACCGTAATAGTAATTGTAATACTGTAATACCGAAAACCTAATCATGCTATAAGAATATTGAAATAAACAACAACAACAAAAAGTGAAATTCAACTACGCATTTATCCTTAAAACAAAAATTTACCCAGAAGATAAAAAGTCACAAATAAAATCATAATGCCAAACTTATATATATACCCAGGTACGTAAACGATTACCATAACACAAAATAATGCATAAACATTTCATTGCACAGTAATAACTAATGAACTTCTTAAATACATAATCCATTCACATCTACCTTATGAATAATAATCAAAAACACAAACGTGATGACAGAATTTATATATCTAAAGAGTTTATAAAAAATTGAAAACAACCACATTTTTAATCTGAGTTAAAATCTCCTCTGGCTAATTCACAACAGTTAAACAACCCTTTATTCTTATTTATCCAGCATACCAACTGTGTTATAACTAAATAGATTTATACTATTTTAACTTTAGCTGAACTTTAAACAAAATGGGATACCTTTCACTGCCAATTCACATGTTAGTAAACTAAACAGCATTGATCATCTTCTGTAGACATTTTCAAACACTTCTAAACTCTTTACTTCTATATTCATACCTATAAACAAATTACTAATACTTTATTTACTTTCCAGCACAAACATACATAGGTATTTATAAAACACTTTCGCTACCATTTTTTTTTAAGTGAAATACATAAAACTGCTCTCTTCGTTTGGAAAAACTGCTAAACTTTCTGTATTTTCCAGTAGATTTTGTACTTTTTGGCGGGCAGACAAAAGCATCAAGCATCGATATAAATTAGATACAATAGATACAATCAGACAGCATAACACATTCCCCACTTCCACAGCGTCATGAGAAATAAAAACATTCATAGCTGTAGGACCATTTTTAATGTAATAATAGCGCGCGTTACCAAAACAAATTTCTCTCGGCTTCCTTTTCATCCAGCAGCATATACACATTCTAAACGACAGAATAACTAAGACATCCACTCAAAGCTAAATCAATTAATCTTTCAAAACTAAATTAAAACCATTCCTTACTTACTGTGTAAATAAACATGAAACTGCATTTCTCCACTGCACTTTCTTCTGTATAGCGATATTTGATAACTAAAACGTAAACAAACATTTAAAAACCTGTTCTTTTATTAATCTAAATTATTAAACAATAAAAGTCTTATCGTTCTGCACAGCCAATTTTTCAAAACTTCACTGCACTTCTTCTGTATAAAAGTTTTATAATAATACCTTTTGTTCGTTCGATCTTTCTGCAGCTAATTTTTAAAAACTTCACTGCACTTCATCTGTATGTATATCTAAATATGATTTTTCATTGTAAACAAACGATAATAAAACGTTTTATAATAATAACAATACCTTCGTGCATACAAACCTGTGTTTCTTCATCAGTTCTTTCGTCGATTTGCTGCCTAAAACAATCAAATTTAAATCAAAATATTCGTATACAAAAAGAAACACGTCTTCTTCGCGAAGTTTCTTGCTCACGAAATGATCGTTGACAAATTTCGAACGATTAACATTGCATTGCTCGCACTCCTCCAAAGACGTTTTTCGGCTGATTTCCACTGCGCAAGCCAAAAATAACAAAACGGAGGAGCATATACTAATCGCGAAAAATCAAAAAAATCACTCTCGCTTTGGCGTGGTTTTACGACGAAAAGGGAAAAAATAAGAAGGTTTTGACCGTGCAAAAAAAACCAAATATATCACTCTCTAAAATAAAAGTGGGATGCACAATTGCGAATTAGTATAATAAGATGTGGTGTTTCTTAATAATAAAATATTATTGTGTTTTTGATTATGTATTATAATTAATTGTTTATGAAATATATTATATTTTAGATGACAAAAATAACACACAACAATAATGAGTAAATTTATAGAATACGAATGTGCAGGACAGGAAAGTGGTAATAATGATATTGACAATGATGATTTGGAGGAACTTATGGAATTGGAAAAAGATGAACTCAGAAACCATGCTGACTTTATAAATGACGAATCGGAAGAATCTAATTATTCAAGCAGTGACGATGGTAATGACAATAATAATAATGATGGTAATAATGATGCTGATGCTGATCATAATATTGTTGATTATGATGATAACGAAAATAAAGAAAATTATAATTTTATTGCAAAATTTAATTATGAAAATGATGATGATGACGAAGTGGTGGAATTGCAACAACAACAACAACAAAATAAGGAAGTCGTAAGTATAATCTTATTATACTAATCCGCGTGTGTGCATCCAACTTTTATTTTAGACAGTGTTTTGTTTTTGTCTTTTTAATGGTCAAAATCTTCTTAATCGTGGTCATATAGCGGCAGTTCGACCACGCAAGACACATTCACGATTAGTATAATAGCACGTGGCATTTTACGTCAGATGTTTTTATGATCACGGGGAACCATTGCATTGCATCCCCAATCGAACGCGACATTTTTGGGGAAATATCTCGAGAACCAATAGGGATAACTGACGTTTTTTGAGGTCCGCGATACGGGTGACGGGGTGACGCAACATTTGGGCCCAAATTTAATTTGGTACTGCGGCTATGTCGTCATCAAAACCTTTGATCGACCATATCTCCGGAACGGTTGGTCGTACCGAAACGATCCCATACATTTTTTTGATCAGTTTTTCAAGCTCTACAGCATGGGTACACTTTCCATTTCCAATTCCGTAATTAAAATTTTCGTCACCGGGGTACACACACGGGAACGCGTCGTATTTCTGCAGATTCTTTTCGAAATTAAAGTCGTAAAAAACTTTTACGCGAGATACTAGTCTTATATATAATAGCGAGTGTGTGTCACACTTTTATTTTGGAGAGTGATAAATTTTGTTGAATTTTACAGTCAAAATCTTCTTAATCGTGGTCATGTTTTTCATGCACCTAAATTATTTTTGGTACTGCGGCTATGACGTCATCAAAATCTTTGATCGAGGATATCTCTTTAACGGTTGGTCATAGCGAAACGATCCCATACATTTTTTTGATCATTTTTCCGAGCTCTACAACATGGGTACACTTTTAAGTCTCGAATCCGTAATTAAAATTTTCGTCACGGGGGGAACGCGATATTTGACACATCGTTTTCGAAGTTAAAGTTGGTAAAAATTTTTACCCGGGTTACTAGTAAATAATAATAACAATGATTTGGAAATGGTAAGTGATATTGATTATACTTATGATGATACCAATGTTGATACGTTGACATATAAGAGTTCACTTTTAAGATGTAAAAAGGTAATTGCAAATGTTGTTAAAAAGGAGATGACATGGATGAGAGATATAAGAGAATTGTTATTGATATGTATTAAAAAGAAAGTTTTGAAAAAAAAAGAACAAAATAATCATCAAACAACAAATGTCGAAGATAATAATATCGTAAAGAAAGTTTATAATCTTTTGTATAATGTACATGATTTGGGTGAACCAAATATTGATTTAAGTTTGTCCTATCTATTAAAAGTTCTTCATGATTTGAATTATCTTTTAAATGAAGAGTGTAATGTTCTGTATAGCGTAAATGTTTACGAATTGTCATTGAAGTTAAAACGTGTACAAAATAATTTTCAATTCGCACAACAAATTGATTCAGCGATAATAACAACAACTACAAATAGAAATGGGAAAGAATTGTTTTCGTTTCTTACACCTTTTCACGCAGACAATAGATTAAGTAGAAAAATAAATATTATTATGAAAATAGTTAATCAAATACCCACTTTTTCGTATGTTGAATGTTTAGATGATTTCTTTAAGATTTTGGAAAAAGATAAATATTTAGCAAAAGTCAGCGTTTGCAATGTTTGTTGTGGAATCTTAAATTGTAAACGTGGAAGTAAAAAGAATGAAAACCACATGAAAGCTTGTAAAAAAAAGTGGATGAGGAAAACTGTTTCGCAATATGACTTGTATGCAAGAAGGTGTACAGACAAAGTGTTGTGTTATGAAACTGATTTGTATAGATTGAAAAATACTTATTTCCTTTTTTTTTTATGATTTTGAGACGACATCATCATTGGATTTAAATTTACAAGACGATGATGATAGTAAAAAGAAACAGAAAAACAAAGTAAAATATTTTGAAAACATGACACCTATGCGTGTCATGTCGTATTGTGTGGGTATTATGTTTCATCCACAATTAAATATCAAACCCATCGTATGGTATAAGTCTTGTATTTATAATAAAAAAAAACTTGGTAATGTAGATTTTTTGCCTGACTTTATATATAGATATATAACAGATAGGTGTTTTAAAAATATGGCACGAATTTTAAATGCATATACTGATGGTAATGCATCTTTAGCTACTGTCATGAGCAGCGAAATTGCCCTTATTGGAATAGCAATTAAGCGATATTTAAAAATAGAAGTTGTTATTGTCAATAAGGAACTAACAATGCAGGAGAAGAAAGCATATCATAATCAAAATATTATAACAAAATGTTGCATTTGTGATTTTCCAATTACCAATTGTAATAGTAATAATGACATTTGTCATAATTATGAATTCGTTTGTTTTAAGATGAAATATTTTATGTTTTGTAGAATTGAGGAATTTGCTAGATTAATAGATCAGTATGATGATAGAATGTTTGAAAGTGCATTCAATGAAATAGTTTACCTATTGACTAAACGCTTTTGTTCGTTAATGAACTTTATTTTATTTATTCAAAATCAAAGGAAACGCAATGATGAAACAACTTGTTATTGTCATTCTGAGTATGTACAATCTTTACTGCGTGTAATAGGTTTAACAAATGTAGAGGACATTTTTGATGTTTTAAGTTATTTAGAAGTTGATAAGTTTTATGTAGGTTGGGAAGACGATTTGATTTTGAAGGTTAGCAATTCAAATTTGTGGTTAACGACATGTTGTGTGATGGGATTTTTCCAGAATGATTTTATTAGGAAAACATTGGAAAATGTTCGAGACTACAATGTTGTAATACATCACGATCACGTGACTTGTGACATTTATGGTTATGCGCATGACGTATGTAATAAGCGATTACAAGATAAAAGCGATTATAGCGACGATGTATTAAATTATATTGTTTCAGTATATGCACATAATTCAGCTAGATTTGATGTAAAGTTTATTGTAAAGTATTTAGACGTACAAATGTTTAATACTTCTGAAATTAAGTTCTTAGGTGGTAGTATGTATAATGTAACAGACGTAGTTGTAGGGGATTTTCATTTTAAAGACACTTTAAAGTTTTTTGCGACATCATTAGCTAACTTCTCTAAGAATAAAGACAATACACACGTGCAACAAATAGTAGAAATATTTGAAACTTTTTTCTTCAATGATACTGTTTTTAACAAGCCCTATAGTCAATTGTCTGATGAAGATGAAAAAAAGTTGTTCTCGATTATTCTAGATAAAGGATGTATGCCATACGATTATTTTGTTAATGGTACTGAATTGTCTAAACCGTTTTTACCTTCTAAGGAAAACTTTACTAATAAATTAAAATTTGAATTTTTGAGTAGTGAAACATACGAAAATGTTCAATATTTGTGGGAAGCATTAGGTATGGGGAAGTTAGATGATTTGATTCGTAGTTATAATGTAGGTGATGTTGTCTTGTTAATGGTAATTGCATTTGATTATTTTAATAAATTACAACTATTTTTTAAACTCAATCCCCATTTATTTACGTCAATGACTACTTTCTCCAAATCTGCCAGCTTGTTTAGATCTAAGGCTTTACTGAAACGATTACCAGACACAGCAAAAATAAATATGTTTGAAAGTGCAACATTTGGGGGTTTTTCACAAACTTCTTTACGATTAGCATTTGATACCAGATATTTGATTAATTATTTGTATACTTGTGGTATATTAAATAAACAACATATTGACAAAGGAATATTGCGTTATGATTATGCGGGTATGATTTGTCGTGTTTACTCTCATATACTTATGCTTGATGAAAATAACCAATACGGTAATGCTATGAAATATCCAATGCCAATAGGTAATTTCGTTGACGTAGAATTGTCTTTAGACGAATACAAACAATTGTTAGATACCTATGATGTTAATAATGATAAATACGGATATTTGTCATATGTCTCTCTTAAAGCACCACCTGTTGGTCACATTGGTGACATTTACAATCAATTTTTTGTACCATGTTTTGAGAGAAGTGTTGTATGTGGTAATAAGGTCTCTCTTTTGCAACAGGTTCATGGTAAAGGAAAATCAACAACTAAAAAAACTCATATGAGAAGTGGTGATATAAATTACATTCCAATGTTTATACATACAATACAATATTTGGTACATGAGATGGGATACAAATTAACTAATGTATTTCATACTATATCTTATTATCAATCGCCTTTTTTGCGAGATTACGTCGTAGGAAATCAAGTACTTCGACAGAACTCGAAAAATGCTGACGAATCACAATTGTATAAAGACATGAATAACAAATGTTATGGATCATGGATGATACGTGCAGATAAACTGAAACTTAGTGCGTTGATAAATCGAGAAAAAGAAAGTCTGCAATTCGACGACAGCAATCGTAATAATAATGTCAATAATTACATTAATCCTTTTGACAGGTTAATAATAATAATATATAGTTTTAATTTATTGTATCGATATTATATTGTTTAATTATATTAATTCAGATATATATTATTAATGTTGTTGTAGTCTTGAAGATGCATTACGTAAATTGCAAGATGAAAGACTTCGTGAGAAACATATGGTATTAGAAGATGTGAATTTAACAGAAGATACTCGACTTGGTATGTTGGAAATGGTAAATGAAAAGTATGATAAGCAAGCATACATCATGGAGAAACGTATAAACAACAAAAGGAAGAATAAGAAACGCGTATCAAAAGAACCACATGCAAACGAAATGTTAGCACACGCAATTATGAAACCTACCTTTAATGGTTACAATGAAATTGACCATCGTAGGTACGGTGGAAGCATACAAGGTATAATTTCAGAAAAGAAAGAATTTCCTGATGGTGGTACTAGAATGTCGGTGGCGTTATACTATCACATGCTAAGATTTCCATTGCTAGAATGATGCATAAGCTGGTGAAATTTTGTTATTTACCATCTCCAAAGTATAGATTATATTTTTTAAAATAATAATAATAATAATAATAATAATAATAATAATAATAATAGGTATTAAGTAAAGTTATTTTCTTTTAGATTAAAATTGGAAATGCAAAAGTTAAATATCGTAAAGATATTTCCATATTTAATTCTTACTGACACAGATTCTTGTAGCTATCAGTTCCACTTACTTGTTAATGATAATGAAAAAAATCATCAACCTATTAGTGAACAAAGTATGTATGAATGGCTTATTCACCAGATATGTTTAGAATTTCCAGACACAATCGATACGTCATCACCTTTCTTTGATCGATTTGGTATTCGTGATGAAAGTTTGCGTAAACGTATTGGTTATTACGCATTCGAACATGCTTTTAATTTTAATGATAAAGTTAATAAGGAAAAGTATGCCTACACAGATCTTGCAATTGCAACCCAACCAAAGGAATACTATTTGAAGTTATCCGATGAGTCGTTTGTATTTAAGAATAAAGGAAATAAAACACGTCGTGACGATTCTGCTACTGGTGGGAATGAAGTGCGCGTATTGGATAAAAAAGGATATCTGTCTCGTGTTTACGGATTTGATGAATATCAAAAAGGTGGATACAATGATAACATCGTAACCGTACAAACAAATCGATTACAATTGATTAAAAACGACATGAAAAAGGTGACGTACATGAAGAAGATTTTTTGTAACATGGGAGAGAAGAACTTTTTATTTTCAAATAATGGCATAACGACGTTACCACATGGACATAGGTTATTGCATAAAGTTTATGAATTTTGTTCCGATGCAAAATATCAACAATACATTGCGTTGAAATTTAACAAACGGAATAAGAAGAAAGTGGTTGCTGAAATCGGTGGTGTACATAAAGCAAATGATTTCGTTACTCAATATGAAATGCAACTTTTGAAACTTGAAAATGACATTATAAATAATGATGAAAGATTGTCATTTATTAATAAGATTTTGTATTCTTCTATCAGCGGCAATTTTTCGCTGTATACAATTGATATTTTAAAATATTGTGATTTGTAAAGAAAACATGCAGAAATGTCCTACTAATGTATTAGGTAATTGTATTAAAGATTATATATATTTTTGTGTTAATTATTATGTTGTTGTTGTTGTTGTTTTCTTAAGTAAGTATAATAGTGTTATTATTCTTTTATTTTTAGTTAGTCTCATAAAAGAATATTTAACGAAATGGGTGTTGCGCATAGTTCAATACTTAAAGGCGAAAAAGAATTGTTCACATGCCTGATTAAATATGCACAAAGACGATTACAATCCGCAACATGTAAGTGTACAGTATGTCAAAGAATAGCAAGTGATGGTGAATTGAATGATGATTTAATGCATGTAATTAATGAAATTGAAAAACATGAATTGCTGTGTGATGATGATCCAGCTGAAAGGGTAAATTATAAAATATCCATTGAAAAAGTAACATTAGAAGAAGAAGAAGAAGAAAAAGAAGAAGAAGAACATGATATTGATGGATATAATATTGTAGATGAATATTACAATGATGATGATAGTGATGTTTATGATAATGATGATGATGTTGATGATGGTACTGTTTCTATTGATGAAGGATGTGTTACACAGGAAGAGGAAATTGTCGATGATGATGATGATTATGCAGAACATCAAATGCTTTTACCGAGTGGATACACAATGGATACACGTGATTTCGACTTTATGGTAAATGAAATGATTACTAGGACAAGACTATCAACAATATTGAATGATATTTGTACTGATTTTTGTGAATTTATACATTTACGTTGTGATGCATTACCTTTGGTAAATAATAATAATAATAATAATAATAATAATAACGATGATGATGTTGTAGATAGATAATTAAATTACTATATAATATATTAATTTCTTTTTGTTCACATAGTGTAGGTAGAAAAAAAATGAATAGTGCAATAGCTATTTATGCTAAAGGGAAACCAACTGCCTTTCAAGTATTTTGTACAACATTACGTCGTTGTTGTACCAACCTATATGAACATCAACTTTATGGTTTGAAATGCGTAAACGATTATTGGCAGAATGATGAAAGAGAAGTACGTAATTATTATAAACAATTACGATATGATATGATAAAAGGAGGTAAATCATTAGATGATGTATTTGCTGAATTTGAATTCGTCTCTGGTGGTGTAATAAGTGAAAAGCTACTTGAAGATATTAGTAAAGAAGTTTATAATGATTATCATCAAAATAATACCTTTACAAAACAAAAAGGCGAATGTTGTTGTAAACAATTGTTTTTTTAAAGAATATATATATATTTTTTTGTTTACATGTTACTTTTTTTTTCAATTGTTTGTTTTTTTCAATTGTTTGTTTTTTTTTCAATTGTTTGTTTTTTTTTAATGTGCAGGTGTTTTTTTTAACATTATAAAGCTTTTTTTTTTAAAACTGGCATGATAATGTTTTATTTCATTGTAACTATTACACAAACGTATATTATTTATAGACTTGTAAAAGAAAAAATCAAAAGTGATTTTGACAGAAATCATTTGCATAAAAAAATAATAAGGATGGAAAAAATTATGAATGAGATTGAAATTGGAAAAAAACAACAACAACAAGAAGTTGATGATACAGAAAAACAAAAACAACAAGACAAAGAAGAAACAAACGACAACGAAGATGTTATTATTGTTGAATCACCACCAATTCAAAGAATAAGATTTTTAAAGGAAGAGATGGTTCTAGTATTATTGAGAAGAAAATTTTTAAAGCAGGAGGTATACGTTATTTTCATTATATACATTATTATTCATCATTGACAATGATCAATGTTGTAAGTGTAATTGTTTATTATAATATTTCGGAATTTGTGTGTTAAGTGTTGTTTGTGTATTGTCTGATGATGCTGCTGGTGTGTGTTGTGGATGAAGTGTCATCGGACATGTAGATTGTGTAAGAGTAGTATGCAGATGCTGCTTCAAATTTTTAATTACAGCATAACGTTGCAGCATTTGTTAATGGCAGCAGCCATTATTTTGATTATTGTGTGTTGACTGTGTGCACATTGTTTATTGTCAGTGATGAATAATAATGTATATATTTATATCAACACTGATTAAAATAACGTATGTATTATTAATATTTTATAGTTGCATGTGATGATGATGATGATGATGATGATGATGTTGATGGTAATATAGTAACGAAACACAACAGCAAAAATCGTAAACGGCAACGACGTTCGTTGTTGCCATACAACATAAAATTGTTTATCAGAGTATTATGTGATGTTGATGGAGACAGTGATGACGATTGTGGTGTTCTTAGAAAAGAAAAATGTGAAAATGATGAATCAACAACAACAACAACAACAACAACAACAACAACAGATAAAGTCGAATGTTGATGATGATATTATTATATGATATTCTATAATAAATATATTATATGTTAACTATTACATTATTTTGTTATTATTTTATTGTAACTGTAACAACAATATATTATGTGATGATGCTGATGATAATGTGAAAAAGAAAATTGTTATGTCAACAACAATAGAAACTACTTCTTACTTTAGTCCTTTAATAACAGGAAACGTTGGTGTGATAGGTAGAGATGGAACAGGTAAAACCAGTATTATTCAAAGATGGGGTGAACAAAATATGCTTATTGGAAATATTGTTTTTTGGTTAACGCCAATTGATTTGTCTGACAAACGAAAAAGTGAGATAAACAACAGCTTTAAAAGACAATGTAATTTTATAAAGGTAAAGGATGTAGAGAGATTAGAGGTTGTTTTACGTGAACTACTTGCTTTTGCACATCATCATGACAAAAACAACAACAACAATAATAATAATAATAATAATAAATATGATAATGTTGATGATCATGATGATAAAGAAGAAAACGGTTCTTCGTTTATAAGTGGTGGTGGTGGTGGTGGTGGTGGTGGTGGTGGTAAAGGTGAAGCACGCATAGCAAAATATATATTAATTTTAGATGACATGACAGGAATATTAGACAAGAGCAATCAATTTGTTCAATTCTTAACCGTATGTCGAAAGTCTGGGTTCACTACCATATATGTCATGCATAATTTACGAAATAGTGAAAGGACAGAAAATATATTATCTAATTCACACATTATGGTTTTATTTCGTACTGGTACTGTATCCAATCTTTTATCTAAATTAATTTCTGAATGGTGTGTACGTGGTTCAAATAAATACGTAAGCAAACGAAACGTTTGGCTGTATAAATTATACGTAAACACTTTAGAAAAAGAATATGCTGATAAAAAAGACGTTGAAATATTCCCTGAGTCTGGTAAATATTTACCTCATTTACTATTAGACAATAGACAGGGAATAAATGTTTTATCAAAATTTAGAATTGATACGACCAATAAAAAAACACAATGGTGTTATGTTCCTAAACAAACAGGTGATAATGAATACGACAGACTTGAAGCAATTTGGGATTTAAAATCAAATGCATTTCGAATTGCACGTTTATTCGGAGGAAGAGCATCTAGAGGTAACACATACGAACAAGAAATATCGAAATCAGCAGACATATTAGAAAATTACGATAACGAAATAATTAATGATGACGACAGTGCAAGTAGATCAACACAACAACAACGTTATGATGGATCTGGACGATCTGTTGAGGGAATCAATGATTCAAGTAGTGGAAGAGAGTGCACCACCACCAGTCATCATATTAGACGAAATGTTGGAAGAAAAACCGCAAGGTGTGAGCGACGAACACCATACTACTGTTTCATCAACAGAACGAAACAACAACAACGTGGGGAAAGAAGGAAAATTAAAACAGCAAGCAACAACGGTTGGAGTGAAAGCGACGATGGTGAATAATAATAATAATAATGAAGGGAAATGTTCAGCAAATGGCAGTGTCACTGCACGTAATTCATTAACAAATCCATTAATGAAAAGAATGGAGTTGGAATTGCATTGGGCAGACGTTATATATTTTATTATTCGTAATTTCTTTTGTTTTAACATGGAAGGAAGAAATTTACGAGAAGAAACTAAAGTATTAGTGTCATTATTGTGGAACAATTACTTGCCTAGGTCATTGAACAATGCTGTTCATTCAAACGATGCATGCTTGCGTACACTTTTTCAAGAACCCAGTTCTAAAACAGCACGTAAATTCGTAGAGTCAATATTACATAACAAACAAATTATGGAGGAAAGTAAACTATATGTGTTTACAAATTGGTCAATGATTCGTGCCATCTGTAATTTTATATCGTACGATATGATTACGTCAAATGCTTACCAACATCAAATAGAAAATGAAATGCGTAGTAACATTTTATTTTTACTTCGCAAATATAATTATCAACAACAACAACAACAACAACAAAATAACGTTACATCATCACAGCCAATGGATGGCATTCATAAATAGAACCCCAAAAAGTGAGGTTTTCAATCGCAGCCACTTATTAGCCCACAGCGATGACATTTTTGTGGCTGCAGTGAAGTATAAAATTCCATAAAATAAGGAAATGGATGAGCTTTGCAAAAATGTGGCTCACTTTGAAATTGAGTGATTCAGTTAAGAAATATAAAGGGGCAAAGTGGGGGCAGGTTTTGTGGCTCTACTTAATGTGGCTCACTAAATGCCTTTGTTTGTATGTATCATTTCTCAATCACAAATTAAGTTTTGGCTACCGTTTTTTTTATATATTGGTAGATAAAAGGCTTATCAAAAATGTAGTTGGGCTAAAATTGTGGTTTCAGGACTAAAAGTGGGCAGGAAATGTGGCTAAAATATTCCAATTTGAAACTTTGGTATTTCAGACAGGGTTTTGTTTACAAAATCTGAAAATTTTATAATTTCAGGGCTTTTTCTAAACAACTGTGGACCTATGTTTTTGAAAATGGGCATATTTTGTGGCTTTAAATACGGAAATAAAGTTGATATAAAAAGTACTTTGAGATCTACTTTATTTAATTCCTTGCCTTGATTTGTATGTAGCACATGTTAATCGCAAATTAAGATTTTGTTATCGATGTTCTTGATTTTGTTAGATAAAGGGCTTATCAAAAATGTAGATGGGCCAAATTTGTGGCTGCAGGGCTATAAATGGGCAAAAAAAGTGGCTCAAATAGTCTAATTTGAAAATACCGTATTTTAGGTGCAGTTTTGTTTACAAAAACTGAAAAATTCTTAATTTCAGGGTTTTTTGTAAACAATTATGTAGTTTTTTTTAAAAAGTGGGCATATTTTGTGGCTTCAAATGAGAAAAGATTTTTCATTTAAATAGTACATTTTGATCTACTTATTTTCAATTTCTTATATTTTTAATATCACATGGAATGAATGTTATATCTAACTTGATTTATTGTGAGGGGTGGTATAGTAGTGTATTGTGTGGGCAGAAGTTGTGGCTGAATTAAAAAAAAGGAACAGAAATGTGGCTACATTATTCAGTCATTACAAATGAATAGAATTTTTTTTCTTTCCTCTCTTTTCTTCTTTTTTTCTTCCCTTTTTCTACAGCAATGCAATGTCTTCATTATTATAAAAATGAGTTGTCATTTGTACGGTCATTCATTTAGAAAATGTAGTTCATGCAGATAGATTAACATTATATTTTTCGTTTCAGATTAGAATGAAAAATAAAAAAGCGATAGAAAAAGTCATAAGATATAAATGTAAACATTGTTCTAATATCTATGCACATAAGTCAACTAAGGAAAGACATGAAAAAGGTTGTGGAGTGGAAAAAGAAAGCTTTGGATGCAGACAGTGTAGCAAGAGCTTCAATAGAAAAGACGTGCTTAAAAGACATGAGCAAACTTGTAAAGGCAAGAAAAAGGATATCAAATGTTCTGTTTGTGGAAAAATGTTTTTGAGATTATACCATCTGAAAAGACACATGAAAACCCATGAAGAAAGTGACCCAAATGCAAAAAAGGGCTGCAAAAGAAGAACAAAAAGACGGAGTGATGCAGGATCACATATTGATATCAATATTGGTGACATTGAAATAGATATTGGCGACATTGGTTTGTCAATGGTCTTTGCTGTGAGTTTTTCGTTGTGCAAAGAATTTATTATCCTTTTGCTTAAATAATGAAGCATATTCATTTTGATGGTTTCAGGCAGTATTTTCCATTTTTTAAAGTATACCATTTTACTTGATTGTTTAGGTAGATTCTGCAAGTCTAGTAGCAAATGCATCAACCACTGCTAGTTCTATTCAAGATTCGAGGAATGTTACACCTTTGAGAATACCGCGATTTAGAAAGGTTTGCTTTACTAGTATATATGCTATTTCATGTAGTTATTTGATTAAGAAATTTTAGTTGTTTTAATAGTTTCACATTAGATTCACTCATTCCTGATGACTAGAATAAAAGTATGTTTGAATTACGATAGGAATAAATCATGATATATTCTTTCTTTATACCTTCCCTTTGATAGGGCCTTTCTTCGACAATTGAGAGACTTACGGCAGCTGCAAACGAGAGAGCAGTCCCATTAACTCCAGATCCACCCACTACAACTCTTCTAACACCGTTTCAAACCCCTTCAGTGACACCAATGTCCCCAAACACTCGGCAAAGAAAGGTTTACATGGCAAAGCAGATTACTTCGAAAATATCCTCTTTTGAACTTACAAAGGATGATGAAATGGAAGTGATGACACTAAGTTTAAAACAATTGAACCTTTATGATCAGTTTAGATTCATAAGGAAACCTACTAAAGCTGGCAGAAAGTTAATACCCCTTTCAGTAAGACAAGCAGTGTGGGACTTCTGGCATAAAAACAGCATTGAGTCGACTAACACCAATCAAGTGTGCAAACAAAAGTTATCCGATAAACCTCCGATTCAAAACAGTTTAGACTTCCCATCTACTGTAGTAATAGTCACACAAAGGAACCGACAGTTTTATCAGTCAATTAGGAAAATTGCTGAAATTCCGTACAAAACACTCTATGAGAACTACCTGAAGAAAAATGAAAACTATTATGTATCATTGGGAACATTCTTTAATCTCAAACCCTTCTATATCCGTCCTACATCAATGAAAGACATAGAGATGTGTGTATGTAAACTTCATCTTCACGCCAGGTGGGCAATCGAGGCTATTTTGAAATGTGCCAAAAAGCAAAATATCAATTTGGAAGACAAGTTCATGGATTATAAAACTTTTTTTTCCTACCTAACTCAAGATTGTCAAAAGGATGATCATGCCTATATATCCTGGCAATGCACACCTGACAAAGGTACTACATGTCAACACATCATCACTCAATGGAATGCTCTAAAAGAAAGTCTGCTTCAGTCACCTAATGCTGTTACAACTGTTAAATTCACCTTCTTTCAGAAAGAAAAATACATCACGAAAAAAGGCAAAGAAACCAAACGTCTACAACTGGTCAAAGTTCCCGCAACACTGGATTATTTGGTTCAATTCATGGATGCTATTTTATCCAATATAATCAATCATCGAAATCATCTTCGGCATTACCGCAATGTAATTGGTACATTTGTAGTGTTACACGAAGGAGTGTATTTAGATGTTGATTTTTCGGAGAATCTATCAGTCCCAGTTAAGTATGAGCCCCAGTCATTACATTGGGGTCATGAGCAAATTTCTGTACATTCAGGACTTTTAAAGATCAACGGTGAGAAATATTATCACCCTTACCTTTCTGACGATCGTAAACATGATCAGGTATTTGTCAGAAAAGTGTTGCATGAAATGTTAAGTCACAATGAAATTTTGGATGATATTGCTCAGTTTGACACAATTGTTATTGAAAGTGATAATTGCAAAGGGCAGTACAAATCCTCGCAACACTTTTATGATTTACAAGACCTTTCTAACAGCTTAAACAAAAAGGTTTTGAGAATCTATGGAGTCCCCGGACACGGTAAAGGCGAGGTGGACCACGTTGGTGGAATCGTTAAAGTTGCAATCCGAAAATCAGTTGCTGCTGGTGAGTCATATGTGTGCTCTGCTGAGATGGTAGAGTTTCCGGTGGAAAAGTTCAAGTCTAGCAAGACCAATTATGTCATAAAGGAACTTTCTTGTCATGAATTAGATTTGACGAGATCACAATTCAGATCTAAAAAGTTCGCAACCATTTATGGTTCTTCTAAATTTCAATGCCTTATCTTTACGCCTGGTGAAGAAAGCTTTTTAGCTTCAAAGCTCATTTGTATATGTCAGCAATGCCAAAATGATTATGGATCTTGTGATAACTTTGAATCATATAATTTAAGTGTGCAAATTCTAAACGAAATCTCCTTGCGTTCCGATGCTGAGCAATACTTGGAAAATAATGATGATGTAGATGATGACGAAGAGGATGATCTAACTGTTTCCAAAGAATTCATACAAGAAGGATGTTTCGTTGCAATTGCCGCTGCTTCTTCATCGTTTGAGACTGTCTGGTTTATCTTAGTGACAGAGGTAGATTGCAGTGATGAAGCAGTTGATGACTACGGGATGAAAGTTGCAGATGGTATTACGTACATTAAAGGTCGCTTTTTGGAAAAATGCTCTGATAAAAGAAATGGTCAGCTCTTCAAACTTTCAAAGAAAGTAGCGTTTTTCTATTTGGAAAGTGTTGTTTATCCTTTTGTCAAGTTTGAAACGTCTAAAAATGGATATTTTTTGACCAATGAGGTATACACAGACATTCTGTTGTACATCCAAAATACAAATTTTAACCATATTTAGTTATTATAGTATAAAGTTTTGATGTATTTGTTCAAATATTTAGAGTTTGAGGCCCGGTGCGTTTGTTAAGATTTTTCAAGTTTCTTCAAAGTTCCCTTTCAGAAATTTGTTCCTGGTAGCTATATTTGTTAAAATGTTTTATGTGCAGCCACAAAAAAATACCCCCAACAAATTTGTTCTTGTTCTTGTTTTGATCCCTCTGTTAGGTTTTCTGCTTAACTTTCTGCAAAGTTAAATTCCTTAACATTTGTTCCTTATTATTATGGTATATATATTATGACATATTTGTTAAATTTTTTGAATTGCAGCCACAAAAAGTGCCTTTACAGTAAAAATTGTTCTTGTTTTGATCCCTCTGTTTAGATTTTCTGCTTAACTTTCTGCAAAGTTAGATTCCTTTAAATTTGTTCCTTATTGTTGTGGTAATGACGTATTTGTTAAATTTTTTGAATTGCAGCCACAATAAGTGCCCTTACAGTAAAAATTGCAAAAAAAGTATGTGTATTGATTATACCTAATACAAAATCCTTGATTTCAACCTTTTTGGGTATTCTAACATGTTATATTTTAATGTTATTGAAAACATAGTTTAAAAAAAACCTGAACTTTGAGCCACAATATCAGCCCCGTAAGTTGATGATTTTGGTTCGATTTTTGATATATCAAAGATTAACCCTTCTACAATGAATTTCTGTAAAGAAAACTATTACTTCCTCTGTTAACTTTTCTGTGGCTGCTGCTTTCTCAACATAGTGTTTTTCTTAATTTAAGCCACAATTTTGGCCCATTTTGATTTTTTTTTTGGTCCTAATATACTTATTTTGCCTTGAGAAGCAATACTGTGAAGTTTCATTTGAAAATAATTATTTTTGAAAAAGATATTCCAATTTCTTTTTTTTTGCTGTTTTTGAAAACCTCACGCAATTTTTGAATGCAATCAATGATAAATAACAATACAAATAATATTCAACAACAACAACAAAATGTTGAACAACAGGTACAACAGAGTAACGTTTATTATAATATGATGCATGAGAAATTACGAGTTGAAATGAATGAACGATTAACAAAGATAGAAAATTGTATGGGATCAATACAACGCATAAATCAAAGTATTGTAAATTATTTAAAAATCGGTAATAATAAGAAATAAAATTATTTATGATATAGAATTCGTATTAATATGTTGAATCTGCCTGACTTTACGATTGTCAATAGTGCTTTGTCACTTTCTGATAATTCGTTGTCACCGTATGTGTCATTGAGCAGACCAGATAATGTAACACAAATGGGTTTACAACCTTTTAACATTAACAATGTGAAAGATAGATTCGATAAAGGACAGGTTAGTGATGGTGAGGTGCGAAATTATTTTAATCAACAGGAGGAAGGAACAATGGTTGGAAATGCACATAACAATATTGATCGCATGAAGTTCCTTATGAAGGAAAGACAACTTGCCGATGCGTACCAACAGGATATGGATTTTATGTTCGAAACACATACGCACGCACCGAATTTACGTGCTGGTTTGACACGTGCTGATATGATTCCTAGTTTAATGTCTGATTCCAGTATATATAATTTAGCATTAGGTAACGGAAACTATTCAAACGTTAAAGTTGACCCGTCATTATTTTCTAATACTAGAGGAATTGACATAAACGGTACACTAGACAGTGAACTTAAACGTCGCAAAGGTCAATTGAAAACTCAATTATATTCTAAATTGTTAAAAGACGAAAAGTTAAAAAAAACTTTAACACCAGCAGTTTCAGATAAGGACGATAGTAATGTTATACTTAGTCGATTAGACGATTTAGCGAATAAACTAGTAGAATTAAACGATAAAGCTGGAACATTGGAAAGAAATATATTGACAACTAAAAGTAGCACTAACAATTTAAATAATGATAACTTGCAACAATTCCTTTCTAATTTAAAAACCGTTTTAAATAAACAATCATTACAACCTAATGTTGAAAATGACAACAATGGTGATTATAATGATTCAGATGATGATAATGATGATGATGATGATAATGACAAAAATAATGGTAATGATTACCAAACAAAAATTGTCAATGATTTCAGTGAATTTATGGACGTCGAGGATATTGTTGATACTTTAGGTGGAAATAATGTAGAGGAACAGTTAGAGTGGGATAACGAAAATATACTTCCCGAACCGAAAAGTGATGATGTAATAGCTAAAAACTTCTTTCCGTCACAAACTGGAAATAACGAATATGTTAATCCAATTGTTAACAAATCCTTTGTTAAGGTAAAGTCATTGGAAATGAGGTATTTAGATTTGGTAATGTCTAATCCTACGGTTATTGATATACTCCAAAATAACGGAATAGTTGTCACAAGTTTAAATGGTGGCATTTTGGTAAATGGACAAATAGTATCAGAAAATGTATTACAATTTTTGGAAGTTTGTTTCGATGAACGTAGAAAACGTTATCCAATTGCATGGAAATTTAACATGTCAATACAGGATTACGATGTTTGGTTAATGGCAAATACGGACTATTTATTACAAGAAGAGAAATTTATTAATTTCTATTATTGTAAATACATATTTGGTGTCGTTAATCATTTTATCGATGGTGATTTCGCCGACGATAATTCGATTGAAGGTTTACCACCTGTACTACAATACCGATATTTTAACGAGAAAACATTTGAAAGCAGTTTAGAAGGTGTCACGTGGACACAATTTCTGGAGCGAATAATGACCGAAGGTGGAATAGCCGATGTTTCAAATAATCATAACCTTATACAAAGCATGCCCGAGATAAATATATTTTTAGCTCAATTTCGTAGAGTCGTTTCAGACTTTATAACGCAAATTAATGAATTACACTATCTAGTAACTTGTGTGTTCATGCGGAATGAACGATTGGATAGGGAAAAAGTAGGTTTTTTTATTTTTTACGAATGTTTACCCAGGATAGCCTCTTCAGTTCCGTAAGGTACTGTTATCAATGAGGGTCCTGCGAAGGAGGTCCTAGAGCATTTAAAGCCCCCATTTGGGCTACGAAAGCTGTAATGACAGGAACCGCTCAACTAGACAACCACCCTAGACATCATTCCTACTCTCTTGCTGAGTGCTAAGCAGAGAGGATTGATTCACACTGTTATAGTCGCTGGCATGACTCGGTCGGGGATTGAGCCCGCGACCTCCCGAACAGGAAGCGAGCACTCTCCCACAAGGCTACCAGTCGGTTGTATTTAAAATCATTAAAATCAAGAATCGATGGATATTTTCATACAGATGTGGATTCCCTTTTACAAAGATTATGTAAAGATAGTGGAAATGACATTGTTGATTATTATTACAATAGTGAAGATAATATCGGTGCAATTTTCATTCGTTTATTTGCGTATATGAGTGCTAATAACATTAATTGTGGATTCATACAGAAACATTTTGAATTACCAATTGGTGATGATTCAGTTGATTATATACAAGAAAAATATGGGTTTAAATCACCCATCAATTTTCAACGTTTATTTAACAATTATGTTGATGACTCTACATACTCTAAATTCCTATCATTTCCAATGATTACAAAAGTTATTTTTTCGTTATCTACATTAGACGGAAATCAACAATACATTAATTCCACATTGGTAATGTATAACAATTTCTTATCAAATATAACACCACATTCATTAAAGAATAATAGCAGTAGAATAGACGTACATATATGCAGATCTACATTTACATACTTTTCGAATTTGATTAGACAATACTTTTATAAGGATGATATAATTAATAATCAATTACCACCTCATTATCCACCTTCCAATAAAATAGAAATAACTACTCAAACAACCGAAGATGATATATTTCTAAACAATAATAACGATGTGGATGATGATGATGATGATGATGATGATGACGATTATGATAATGACAGCATTGGTAGAAATGTTTTTATTTCAAATAATAATAATAATCAACAGTTTCAAAGAAAGAAACCAATATTGTCTAGATCCGATCTAACACAAGTGGAGGAAGTAATACCAACAGAAATAAAGCAACCATCATCATTATTAGGATATAGTGGTATTATTAATGAACATAATATAGAATCAGAAGATATACCAGAAAGGAAAACAAAACCTATTCAATATGATGCAGCATTGTCATTTTATAAATTCTTTAATACTCTAGATAGTAATATTGATAAAACATATTTAGATAATGATAATGATACTATTATGGTTACAAATAATAATAATGATGATGATAATGATGATGATGATGATGATAATGATGATAGAATATTAATTCGTAAAGGTAAACTAGATGAAATTGCAGAGAAAGCAGAAAGTAGAGTGTTACGAATGAAAGAGATATATAATAAACAATTAAACATAAATAAAAACAAGATGGAAGAATTAATATCTAACGCTAATCAAACAATAGACAAAAATAAGAATGAATATGAAGAAGCATTACAAAATGAACAACAACGATTATTAACAATACAACAACAGATGTTACAACAACAAATGAATTCACAAGTACGCGAACGTGAATTACGAGACGCGTTAGATAATGAAAATAGAATTGCACGCGAACGTGTAATGTCCTTACAATTACAAGCTGATTCTGCATTAAAAAATACGGAGATGACATACAAAGATAAACAGGAAAAACTCAATAGTAGATTAGAAGAAAGTAATAACTTGATTACTAATTTGGAAAATGATCTACAAAATGACAGAAATGAAATTGAAAGATTGAATGATAGTTAAAAGAACAAATTGGACAAACAGAACAACAAAAATTAGAATTGCGTAAACCCGATGAACTGCTAGCAAGTACAAAAGAACAATTATCTGCCTTAACAATATTAAAACAAAATCAGGAAGAGATAATACTAAGACAAAAAACACAATTTGAAGAGGAAATAGCTAGACAAAAAAAACATTATGTTGAAGAACTAACTAATAACAACGAGCATAATAAATTGGAAACAGAAGAATTACTTAGACAAAATGAAATTTTAATTAGGGAAAAATTAAGTAGTGAACATTACAATATTATTTCTCAATTAAAATCAACACACGAAGAAATTGTAGGAAACGGAAATGAACAGATAAATTCATTACAAGATGCAGTTGACAAATTAACAAATCAAAGGCAATTGTTAGAAGATCAAAGTGCATTAGCTGCAAAAACATGGGAAAGTCTTTTGTCAGATAAAGAGATACAATTAGAAGAACAAAAACTAAATTATGAAAATACAAATAATGAATTACGTGAACAATTAAAATTATTACAAGAACAATCGACACAATTAAGTGAAAAACTAGGACAAAAATCCATTATTGTTAATAACCAACGTAAAGTTGCAAAACGAAAAGTCAAAGACGATGCATTAACGAATAGTGTAAACAATCAAGATACATAACCCCAACAACCAATATTATATCAAAATGGAAATGATTTAATGGAACAAAAGATTTTTTCCTTGAAAGACTTGAAAAAGAAGCAGAATTTAAAGCAAAAGCTAAATTCCTACAAAAAAATAATGACATTGTGGGAAAGGATATATTAGATGCAATACTTACAGAAGAAGAGAAAACGAAAAAGGGACATGATGATAATAATACAGGTGTAAATATAGCACGTGATGGATACGACAGTTTAATTAATAGAACAATTAGAGAAGAAGAACATGTTAAGGAAACGGAATTTAATAATTACGATGACGATGATTTTGGTCAAGCACAAGAGGAATATAGTGAAACGATAATCGCTGATGCGTTAGCGAAAAGTAATACGTTAACTGCACGTGTCGATATTCAAAATCAATTTGATAATGGTCTTGACATTGACAGTGTCAAGTTAATTGTTAAATTGGTAAAGTCAAATGGTAAAATGTATCCATTAGTTAAGAATGTAAAACGGGTATTAAGTAAACAATCAGAATTACGCAGCATTAGTGGATTGAGTTATATGGTTATGAAATTATTGAAAATGAAGCTAATAAAACTTGGAGAAGAAACATTGAATAGACATGAATTATCAATTATAAAAAATGTCGACATTAGTTTGGCTAACTTATTAGATGAAGATAAAAGTGGAAATGGTATAAGTGTAGATGTTGCACAGACTTTTTTAGATGATTTTAAAAACTTTGAATATTTATTAACGAGGAATAATGTCAAAGAATAATAACGATAAAGAAGTGTCAGTGGAGAGATTACGAAGAACATTAACGAACGATCCAAAAAGTGCTTTATTTTTAGAAGATAAAAATGTAAATATTAGAAAGCTAAAACGATCAACATATTTAAAAGATAAACAATTATTAGAATTATTAAATAATAATAATAATTATGAAAATAATAGTGGAAATAATTATAGAACAGTTTTAAAAAGAATAAGAAATGTGTATGATAATGATTATTCTACTCTTTACTCATTAAATGCACCTTTACAAAGAATGCAAGTTGATTTGGCAGATATTAGATATTATGGAATAGCTAGTGTTAATTATTTACTTGTTTGCGTAGATTTATTTTCTTCATATGTTTTCTGTTATCGTATGAATAAACGTTCTAGTATAGGTGAAAAAATGAAACAATTTTATATCGAACTACAAAAGTATAGAAACAATAATAATGATGTAATAAGTATACAAGGTGACGAGGAATTTACAAGAAATAATTTTATCGCTAATTTAAGTAAGCAATATAATATCGAATTGTATTCAACGAAAAAAAATGGTGGACATGCATTCGCAGCTGAACAGAAGATTAGGGTAATAAAGGAAATGTTGACTAAATTAAACTTACAAAAGAAGCGAAAGAAGAGCGCAAGTATTTCACCTATTTTAGATGTTATTGAAAATATGAATCATAAGATTTCTGAGAAATATGGATTTTCACCTCATGAGATATTTAATAAGTCATTAGAAAGTGATACACAAAGAGTGGTATTTAATTTCAATAGAGTAGAAAAATCACAAAAATTACATAGACGCTTGTCACGTTATTTTGACAAGAAAAATGTAAACGCAAGAAATAATCTATATGAATTAAATGTTGGAGACAGAGTGTTGGTTGCTATGCATAGATTAAAAAAGTCAAGTGTAGGGAGAACGGAATTTGTTAAATATACAACACAAAATGTGAAATTATTTGACGAAGATAATGTTTACATAATTAAATTTAAACGGAAAATGACAGATTTTAATGAGTTAACAATTCATAAACAATATTATTATTGGTTAGAACACAGCGAAACAGGAAGAACTTTAACAGGTCGTTTCGCAAGGCGAGACCTTTACAAAATACGATGATTATATGTTTTGATAAAGTTAACATAGACGAAGTAACAGGCGAAGTAATATTTAACCTACAGAATACAGATATTGATCAACGAACAATTAACATAAAGGAAAATGAAAAGATATTCCTTCTTAAGGCGTTAATACACAGACTTACAAGGTATATTATCGATTCAAACATTCGTGTTTATCAAAAACAATTAGCAAATATTAGTAAATACAATGAGACAAAACAATTTTATAATGCAAAATTAACTGCAATATCTCGTATTAAGTGGATATGCCCATTTTTCCAAACTATGGGAAGTTTCAAAGGAAGTGGATTGAGTGTTAGTGAAATATATCGATTTACTAAAACTTTCGATTTAACATATCCAATTGAAAAAAAATATATTTACAAATACGATAGGATATTAAAGGACGGAGACATTGAAATTGTCGATCCACCGTACGAGTATTACGACATATATAGACAGTATAGAGATACTGATAATAATGTATTATGGACAACAGTTACATATAATGACAAAAATAATGACAAAAATAATGACAAAAATAATGCATCAATAGGTACAAGGATAACTGCTAAGATGGTACGTGGTGATGATGGGAGAATAAAAATTGAACAACAACTTGCTTTTATTATACCTGATTCTATAGCAAAAAATAACACATGGTGGAATATATATGGTATATATGATACATACAGTAAAATTACACGTAGTGACAAACGAACACAAATGTTCTATAAGAATTTAAGTGATGAAAGTGGTATTTACAATCCAACGTCAGAAATTTACAAATACAAAAACGAAATGGACTTCATATTAAGTGGAAAATTTGATTTTCCATATTCTAATGTATTTACGTACGAGAGAATTTCTACAAACAGGGAATTTGTTACGAAGGTTTTACAAGGAAACGTTGATCCTACTAATCGTGGTTTATTTTATATATTTGCGAAACAAAATCACAATGTCACACACATGAAAAGTGACTTTTACTTAGCTATTATAAAAAACTGAATTATATGTAACAAAAAGACTTTTTGAAATATGGAAAAAGACATTTGTTTTTCTAAACTTATGTTAAAAAAGCGGTATTTTACAAGCAGACGACGATACCGTATCGGAAATGAAAGAAATAAATAAGAATGTTGACATTTCAAGTGGTGTAAGTAATATATATATTGAGTACGGACATTATCCAAATGATGAAAAACAGCCAAGACAAAGATATTATTTAATGGACGGATACGTTAAAGTATATTTCCCTCCTACTGCACGTGCAGGACAACTTTTAGAAATTAACTTAAAAAAAAGCGATGTTGGTGAAAATTTAAATGGATTTTTTCCAATTATAATGCCAGCAACATGGAATGGATTTGAAAAGTGGGACACAAAAAAAAGTCGTTTTTCGCTACTTAACATATTGTCACAAACTTATACATTAACAACACCGCTTTTCAAGGATAAAACAATAGGCAAAAAGTTTACAAAACAATATACAGACAAACAAAATGATAGTATATCCATCATAATAAATGATATTGCAGGCAAAAACAAATTGTACGGATTAGAAGACCCATCATTTGTGTTCAATAGTAACACAAATAAATACGAAATTAATAATTCCATTTTAGTTGCATATCAAAAAGCAATAAAAACGTCTGTTTTAACGCAGGAAATTAACGGACAGGAAACAAGTACACAAGCTGTTATTGTAGATGTTATAAATCTACCTGTTGCTGAAAAAGACAATAATGAAATTAGTAAATGGTACAATTTATGTAAAGATAAGTCATTACAGTCACGTGCTGCATACAATTTCGATTTAAGTGAATTGTCTTATACATTGTTACAAGTTAATGGAAAACCATTTAAATTAGGAGAAAAAAAATATTTAAAGGACATTATTTTTTTCATAAACAACACATCATCATCATCATCATCATCATTACACCATCAACAGTTATTAAGAGTTGGTACTAAAAGAAAAACAACAATGGAGGAAAATAATAAATTAAAAATTGTTAAAGCAATCAATATTGATTTTTCAATTAATGATAGTAACAATATGTTCGTTTTTGATTTTGTAACAACGAGTAAAGAAGTGGAACAGTTTTTTCGTGACAATTCAAAAAAGGCAAGTAAATACGAAATGAAAATAACAAGTATAATTTGTCCATCTAAAATGAAAACAACAACAACAACAACAACAACAACAACCACAAATAAGAAGACGGAACCACAAAATACTATTTTCGTGACATCATACGGATTAAACAATGCAATGAAAATTTTATTTCAAAAAGATAACAGTACAATAGAAGATAGAGTTTTATGCATCTTAAATTTAAGTGAAGACAAATCGTACACAGCATTACAAAACAAAGAAAATGAAAATTACGCATTCAATATTGTGGATAGTTTAGACAGTAGTGGTAGAATGCATCATCATTCATTTCCAATAGTATTTAAAAGCATAAGTGACATTAACAATTTCAGTTTGTCACTAAAAAATAGCAAATACGAAACTATTACTTTTGAAAAGTCAGACGCTTTAAATAAAATTATATTTATTTTTGAAATAATTGCATATGTGTAAATAAAGATGTTTGGAAAACAAAGGCGATATACAAATAGCAGTTCATCGTCACAACAACATTTGTTTAGGAAGAATGTTAAAGGTGCTATATTTCAACAAATACGTAATGCATACGAAAAACATGCTAAAGATGTAAATAGACTGAATGAATTAATAAAAAAAAGTAATGAAGAAGCAAGCAATTATAAAAAATAATGTGAAGAAATGAAACAACGTGAAAAAAGTGCAGTTGCTGCGTTAAAAGAAAGATTTGATAGTTTATCAGGTGAATTACAAAGTAAACTTGCAATAATAAGAGAATTACAAATGAAACAACGTAGAAACAATCAACATCAAGAACAACAACAACAAAAGAAGCATCAACAACGTTATAATAATAATAAAAAAATAAAGAAAATAAGGAGGAGAAAAAATTGTCATAATAATTTCACAGACGACGAACAAGAGGAAGACGAGTTTGTCAACGGTTTTGATAATTACGGGTATGGAAATAGAAGCAGATGTAATTCAAGATATGATGATAATGTCGATATTTATAGTTCTTCTGATGATAACGATTATCATGCTGGTGGTGATAATGTTGAACATACTGCAAAAAAAACAAAAGCAAAAAAACAAAGACCAAGTAGTATTAAACAAAGACGAACAACAAACAACAACGATACAAAGAAGAAGACGAAGTCCACGACTAATGAATCAAAATATTTGTACTACTGAGAAAGACATAGTATATTAATTTATTTTAAATAAATTGTGTTGATTTGACATCTTTTATTTTATTTGTGTTATTGTGTACCTACAAACATGGTACAAATGCAGACACCGAAAGGTGTCTTTGACACAGCAGAAACTAACAACATAGACAGTATGGAAACAGACGATGTTATGAGTAGAGCGGTTAACGTTAATGATATTCAGGCTAAATTAAATAATGTAAATTCACTTATAAGTAAAGGTGAAGTACAACAAGGTGTTGTAGAGAAATATTTTCCTGGGTACTTAAATTTAAAACATTCTGGTTTAATAGTATCTACAAAACGAAGGAAAGTTACTGCACAACCTGGTTACGGCTCAAAACAAAAATTAACGTTTAACATTGAAGTTGGACAAAATAAGAGGTTCGTACCAAAGACATGCAGGTTAATATTGCCGATAAAGTTTACAAAACCAGACGGTACAACAGCATTACCAGACACGGTTGCGTTAGCTAACTTTTGGACATCCAAATGGATGCAGGACATGGTTGTCAAAAATCTTTACACTGACGACAATATAAATAAGCAAACTAATGAAAAAGACTGTGCAGAATTTGCAGACGAAAAAATGTCTGTTATACCAATTGATAAATTATACATGTTTGATGACTATCATTATTTACCTGATAGTCAAGCTGATAAAGGAAGGCGTGCATTTACTGCACCTACTGACGTTAATATATCTAAGAGAATTACTAAATGGAAAAGCGATTGGCAAAATACCAATGGAAAAGAATATGAAATTTGCTTAGAACATCTGTCGGAATTTTTTAACATTGAAGATGTATTTAAAATAGGTATTAAAATAGAATGTAATCTGTGTGTCGATATGAACAAGATATTCGAAAGTATTAAGGTTCTAGCGTCAGGTTCAACAGCAACATCAAAACAGACAGTTGGAATGATACATTTCACACGTGCACCTTATATAGAATATGTTGAATTAACTATGGCACCAGTATTCTTAACTTACGATAACCAACTTGAAAAAACATTAAAAAATTACTACTACAAAATAAATAAAGTTTACGACAGGCGTATTGAAGAATTGAATACTAGTCAAAACATTAAAGAAATGAATTTCGCTGGTACGAATTACCAATTCGATTTTATTGTTATTTATGTTGAAAACAGACAATCAAAACAACATCTGTCTGCATACGATACATACGGAAGTGAAGTTGCATCCTTAAATCTAAAGACTATCGAATTGTCTAACAACAATTTACATAATGATGGAAATTCTTATTTTCTTTTAACAGATGATGCAGATAAAAGGGAATTGTATAGGCAATTCTGTGCATGGAAATTAGGTACATGTTCCATGTTAACAGGTAACCAAATGTTAGATTCAGAAAGTTTAACTAGATTACCAAATTATAACCAGTATTGGAGTAGCGGCTACCCTATAGTTATAGATTTGAGGCAATCACGCGGTTATTTATTCAATGAATTAGAAGGACTTAACTTAAACCACGGACGATTAGTTGTACGCTTAACATTTAAAGAAGCAGCAAAAGACAATTTCACAATAACAACCGTTGGTGAAACAATAAATGGTGCTTTCTTTAAATATATAGACAATGGTGTGTCAAAGGTTGGAAGTGATGTATACACACCAACAAGAGGATAAAAATACACATAATATTTTACAGAAACATAATACATTCTATTTAATATGTTGGTATTTTTTTCATTCAATTATTAATTAATTTGAAACAATCGTACAATGACAGTTTATGGGTACGGTAGATTAGGAGGAGGAAGTAGGCGAAGACGGTCTAGACGTCGACGAATTGGTCGCAGAAGACTTCGTGGGAGAGGAAAAAAACTACAAGCGGTAGGACGATTCCTAAAAAAAGGTGGTCTTGCGTTATTTAAATCACTTAAAAATAATGCAAAGAATATTGCAAAAGAAACATACGCGAATTACCGCGCCTCTGCTTAAAAATACATATATTATATGCAAACAACAAAAAAAATAAATATTTAATTACTTAAAAAAATGATGTGTAAACAAATGAAACATAATGACAATTAAACGGAAGAGAAGGCAAAATGGACAAGGATTCTATGATTTCATGAATTTTACTGACAAGTATGTTAATCAAAAGTACGGACATAGAGGAAGAGGAATGAATCGTCGACGTCGTCGTCGTCGTCAAACTGGTGGATTCTTAGGTGGGTTGATAAAAGGAATATTAAGAGTTGGTCAAACTGCAGAAAATTTTATTTCCAAAAAATACGGATGAATATTTATTAACCATGTAAATTATTTCTTAAAATATATAAAATATATAAATACGATAAGCAACAAAGAAAAATAAATATTTTATTATTTAAAAGAATGTGGTCTAAACGATACGCACACAGTAAAAAACAAAGACGTAGAAGGGGAAGACGAAGAAACATACATCGTGGTGGTTGGATTTTTGGTAACAGGCGTATTAGATTTTTTTAACATATAAATACGTCGAGCAAAATTAAAATTATTTATTATAAACAAATGAAACAATATGGTGCGACGACGACGTAGAGTTTACAGAAAAAGAAAACGAAATGGGAGGAGACGGCAACAAAGTGGTGGATTTTTACCACTACTAGCTGCTGCTGCACCATTAATACTAAACGCAATTAAATAAATACATATGACAAAAATTAAAAAAATATAAACACAATAATATGAAAAGGGAAAAAGGTGAACAACGATTAGAAGAAGAGATAGAAAATGACTTCAGTGAAGATACCGATGATGATGATGATGATGGGATTGGTATATCTGAAACAGGAATAAATGCTTTCATAAGAAAATTTGGTGGAAAATACATGAAATTTAATCATGTTGGTAATTTAGCTATTGACGAATTAAAAGAATATTTTGTATTTATAAAAAATAAGATAACCGACAAACAGCAAAATGATGTATCAATACCATTCGCAATTGTTAATACAGACAGAAGAGACACACCCGGTACACATTGGTTTTCATTATGTAAATGTGTTGATGGATTATTTCTATTTGATTCATTTGGACTGTACGGGTTCAGAAATTTCTTAGAAACTAATGATAGGAAAGAAATACATATGTATTTTAAAAATTTACCACCACACAATAAACAAACATCTTTTATTATGTGGAATGATGAAGAAATATCTTTATCAAAATTAACTTTCAACGTTGCTTATTACAAAGAAAAAAATGGTATTAAATATAAAGAAGACAAAAATTTATCTCCTGTTGCTAACAACTTCATCAAGTTGTTGCTTGCTTTTGCGTCATTTTGCGATACGAAAAGAGAACGAGAATGTGAGTTAACATTATGGATAGTAAATAACTGTTTACAAAGTAAATATAGTAAGTACTGTGGTATATTTCAACTTATGACGTACTATGAGATTTTTAATCCCTTAAAGTCAGTAGAATATGCGGAAAATGAAACTTTCAGCTCAAAAAATATGAAAAACTTATTAAAAATGTTATTTAAATGTGGAAGTGAAGCTGCTATTAATGAAAACGACACAAAATGTCAATTATTTGTAAATGATTTTAATATATCGGGAAATTACTTCTGATGAAAATAATTATATATAAACAGTAAAGTTATATGTTAACACGATGATTGATTACGAAAAACGAAGAGCTACTATTGTTGTTTTTTTCATTCATACAATATTTATTTCAATTACAGTACATGGTTGTTTAATTGAGAAGAACGCGTGTATGAAATGTATTGACAAATTTAGACTGCTGATTAATTTTAATTCGGATAATTGCACGAATGTAAATGTTAAATATTGCGTTCCGACGTTTGAAAATTACTTTTGTTTCAAAGCAAATAAAAGTGAATGGAAAGTTGTTACTAACCAATGTTATTATAACAACATTACAAAGAATTGGAAATGTGATTTATATAAATTAATAACGAATAACTCTTGTGTTTACAAAGACTTTTTCAATTATAAGCTAACAACATATGCTGTGTCGTTATCATTTTCACATAGATCAAATTCAAAGGTTATTTATACGAAGGAGTTATCTGTTTATCCGTCATACACATGTAAACAGTATATTGATGACATTAACGATATTACATTGTATAATTATTGTAATAATTAATTTTTTTTAAAGAAGATGAATTGCTATAATGTTTGTCAACATATTCGTACTTTTTATATTGGTGACGTTATTGAACAAAGAAAAAGGAATAATAATAATGATGAAGTAGAAAAAGAAGAACAAATAATTCGTATAAATTGTTACAATATTATTAATGATGACAATCCATACTCATTTGTGAAAGCACAGAACGTAACTGTTATTCGAGTAGGTGAAAATTCCTATACAGTTGTTTGCAAAAGATGTTTTTATTTTGCAATTAATGCATATAAATTTAACAAATGTAAAGACATATATAACGATAGAAACGAAAAGTTAATCACTTGTATTTCATGTAACGAAGATGTTTGTGCTGATGTTATTGGTTACTATCATTTCAAAACATCAGATAAACTTGATGAACCATATAAGTTACTAGTACTATGTGCTGACAATAAATTAAAGATATGTCAACAATGTACTATAGAAAGTATAACTGAATATACAAATCCACAATCAAATATGTCGTACAAAGAAATATTATTGAAACAGATAGTAACGAGTTGTGCAAAAGAATGGAGGAAGAATACATACTGCATATGTGGTAAACATAATGACAAAGAAAACAATAATTTAATCATTAACATTTCAATGCATAGTTTAGAGGAATTATGTAAACGTATATATAAATGTTGTGGAATGTGGAAAGATTTAGCGATAGAATATAACATAAGTGAAAGCACTATACAGTCAATTAATAAAAATAACAAAGGTTTCCTTAAAGTTATTGCAATATTTAGAATAATTAAGACAAACGAACCACTTGCAAGAATTCAACAATTGATTAATCTTATTAATGCATTGATGAAAAGTGGTTGTTATATAAATATCAACACAAAAGATTTACTTGAATATTTTTTCAAGTTACATTATTTAGAATTTAAAATTTATAAGATTAATAATAAAAAGAAAAGAGACGAAAAAGAAGACAACAACAACATCACACTAGAAAGAAGCAACAAAATATTAAAAAACAAAGAACAAGTAACAACATTAGAAAGAGGATGATTAAATTAACAATTCACAGAGATGGAGATGGTAATTTATTATTTTACGACGAAATTGCTGAACGTTTCCTAAAAGATTACGAGATACAAGTGGAGAGCTGTAACAATAAAGAATGTGAAACTTGTAGAGAAAATAATAAGCGTATAGCAGAGGAACAAGAAGAGGAACAACAACGCGAAAATGAAATGGAAATACAAGAGGAAAATGAATTAAAATATAACAAAGAACGCTGGTATATTGACATGGACGAATATTTAACATGTGCACAATGTCATGAGAAAATATGTGACAATGGATATGAAATTTGTACACGATGTTTTTGTGGCAGATGCGAAGGATTTCTAACTCAGGAAGACGAAATAGGTGATGACTTATGTAAAAAATGTTTATATGAAACATGTCCAATAACACTTAATAAAACAAACAATGAAGACGAATGCAACTGTCACTCACATTAGTTTTTTTCTATTTTATTTTTGAAATGAATTGTTGAAGCGAATTTTCATTCAAACTACTACACAATTTGATTTAAAAAATATGGATAGAAGACATAGACAAACAACAACGATAGAAAACCAAAAGTTATCAGACGACAACTTTGAAGATATTGAAAGAATAATCAATAAATCTGCAAATTGTAAAAGACAAAGTACTTTCGCATTTTACGCCACAACTGCACTGATTTGTGTTATTGTACTTGTTTGTTTGTTATAATCAAAACAAATGTCAATCGATGAAGCGAGTTTTGTATTTTTAATTATATAATATCAGAACACTTTGCAAAGAAATTAAATATGGAGTGTGAAGAAATATTTATAATTGTATTTATGATTGTATGGTTAATAATTTTATTTTTCATTTGGTTTTAATTGTTTTTTTCTTTTCATTTGAGTTTACGATATAATTATTTACTCTTGGTTACTATGGTTATATATCGTTATTTACTCTTGTTATGTTTTATTTTCATTGTAAGATTTACTTTTAAAAATAAACAATGAACCATAACCTATTGTAATACATCCTACACCTAGCAACCATTAATTAACAACTTGCAGACTATAAGTTATAGTTCAAAACATACCACCTGCATACCATTTCAAACAAAAAATAAATAAAGAAAAATAAATAAACACATGTGCGTGTGCGCAACTTTTGACAAAAAGGTGGTCTCAAACTCTGGAATTTAGTCATAACATCCACAACGGAGGGTGAGAGAAAATTAGAGCGCTTTTTGAAGAAAATATAAGACTTTACTATGGAAAATGATATAGGTACCCCCCTCCCACCGACCATCATCATCAAGATGCCCTTTTTCTGTGGACACTTCACTTTGGGCCCTTTGAGACTTTGTATAGTCCAGGGATTTCCAGTCCATTTTCTGTCTAATTTTGTCGGCAGCCAATCACTTCCACTGTGACATTTACACTGACATAAGTGATGTAAACGAATTTCTTATTCTTATTTCTTATTCAATTGGAAAAGGAACGCAATGAAACAGGTGTTAATGTAGACAAGTCAGTTGGAAGTGAAGGAGATGATAATGAAGAAGATAGTGAGAACGAGGGGAACGAGGAAGAGAACGATTATGATATTAAAGTGGTGTAAGGGGCTGGTTATATGGCAGAAATTATCCCGCTTAGCCCGGGACAAAAATTCTTTATAGGTGTTCTTTGTCCCGAGGTTACATGAAAAAAAACCCCATCCCGGCAAAGCGGGACAGAATTTAATCCGCCATCTATAAAGCTTGGTTTGAAATTTATATTTATGCATGCGGCTGATGTTCAGATAAAATCTAAAATCGTTCCGTCTCGGTGTTATATGAGCAAAAATCGTCCAGGTTAGGCTCTACAAGGGAGATCCCGTTTAAGCGGCATGATTTTTATCATAACCCAAATCTGATAAAACAAAAGAAATGAATGCAATACTTTAATCGGAGAAACTTTCGCGAGAGAAACTTTTGCGAGGTCAAAAATTCGCGAAATGTTTTGGATAAACTTTCGCGAATTGGAAAAGTCGCAAAATTTCGCGAGATAAACTTTTGCGAATGAAGAAATTGATAAATTTTCGCGAGATAAACTTTCGCGAATGAAGGAATTGTTTGAAATAATTTAGGACAGTTTTAAGGAAACAAAGGAATTTTCTAAGCAGAAAATTGACAAAATGCATGCATTCGAATCTGTATTTTTCGTTTACTACAAATAAAATGAAGATAAAATGAGTTCAAAAACTACAAAGATTGTTCGTCGTCAAGTTCATTGAAAACGTCATCAAAAACATTTCTAGCACCTTCTGGTCCCCGCTGCCATTGTCATACTCATACTAAAGAAACCGAGAATCGGAGATAATATACTGCAGGGAAAGGAATCAACTGATATTGTCATTATCGACGACTGAAAAACATTTTTTACATGAATAATATTTGACAGCGTCTATTATTTTCTGTGTATCAAAATATGACTGATTTGTTACAAGAAAAAAAATGTTTTCAAGAAAATCAAATTGGCAAATCTTTCCCTCCTTTATTATATACATAGGTTTTGAAATAGATCTCCGACATTTTGGTAGCTTTAACAAAATCGAAATTTTACTGGATAAACTTTCGCGATTTGGAAATAAAAGCAAAAATTCGCGAGATAAACTTTCGCGAATGAGTGATTTTAAATTTTTCGCGGGATAAACTTTCGCGAAAAAGGGTGAAATTCGCGAAATTCGCGAAAGTTTCTCTCGCGAAAGTTTCTCCGATTAAAGTAACGAGATCTCGTTAAAACGTCCCGTCCCGGCTAAACAGGGCAATTTCTTCCATATAACCAGCCCCTAAGAGGTTGATATGCTAAATTTGAAAATGACTGAACATTGAAAATACACTTTTAAGGAAACGGGGTAATGGGGTACAACCATGTGCGTATTCCGTGTCAAGTGTCCCACTAGAAATTCAGACTATTATTATTCAGAGCTTTAATTGTCTCATCAAAGCCTGCCAACTACCTGACATTGTCCTATGCGTATCAATATAAAATTCATGCACATTCCTGCACATGCATGTTCCTTACTAAGTTTTCCAGTCCCATAACGCTGTGTCAGTACATCTAACCTCGTTTATATGCATTTCAGTGTTTTGCTTATCTTTTAACATTATTAGCTACTTAGTGATTATTTCCATCATCATTGCCCCTATTAACATTGAAAAGGACGCTGAAAGTAATTGTTGTCTAAACAAAAGTTAGGGAGAAGTGTACTACCTGGTTGCATGGCAGCGACCTGCGTTCGAGTCCCAGTCATGTCGTATCTCAATATTCCACTCCGATGCGCTTTCAACTTTTACGAATGGAAGCCCAAGGACTAAAAACTCTCGATTACTATATTTAACAAAATCTATTCTGCTATTTCCATTTATATCTCGATGAATAACTCTGCTTGATAGAACGTCGAAACTATAACCCTTGCAAATTAAATTTACTAATATTTACTTAGGGCTTTTTTCAGGATTAACTCAAAATTTGTTATTTTCAGCACGGAACATAACTGCCATTACATTCTTTTTTTCATCCTACACAATGTATATACCATCGAATATTCCTTATGGACATGTTTTTTTTTGAGTGGGCAAAAATTGACAAATATCACATCTTTTTTTAAATCCAAGATGACATGATGATTTGTATTATCATTTAGGCTGCCAATACATATATGAATTAAGATAAGATTGGTTTTTTAGGGTTTAGTTTTAGTTATCAGAGTTTTGATGATTTTTTGAAATTTTGCATATAAATTTTCTGCCCACTCAAAAGAAAACCTTGCTGACGTCAGCATAGTTAGAAAATCATAATTTTATTTTCAATTTTCGTATTTTGCACTAAATAGATTTGTTTACTTCACACATACACAAATAATGTAATTTTTAACACGGAAAACTATTGTGGAGCCAATAGTCCAAATTATGTCCCCGAGGCTCCAAGGCTAAAAAAGAACTATATATGATTACAATTCAGTTATAGTACTTTGTTATGAACAAGTTATCAAATTATGAAATTTACGATTGGATGTCCGCAGTAATATAACTGCTACAAATTAATCGAAAACTTTTGCTGTTATGACATCCGCCTCAATGTTGTGTTTTAATTGCTTACATATTTGCAGCACCAACTTTAACAGTAGTGCATATACATTATCAAGCCAAAATAATGTCGCTTAAAATTTCGTTTTGTTAACGTATTTCACACAAGAATAATGACATGTGAAATGTTTATTTTACCACAAAAAGCTGTTGTGGAGCGAACGGTCAAAATTTTGTCCAAGAAGCTCCAAAAGCTCAAAAAGCTATAACCCACAATTAATATTTTCTCGTTTCTATACATAATGAAATTTGGAATTGGAATACCTCAGTTGCATCTATAAGTTATTAGAAAACTTTGCAATAAACATCAACCAAGGCCCTGCACCTTCTTCATTTACGTGTGAATACTGTTGCGGTAATGGCCTATTATATCTACGTTCACTCACCTAATCTAATCTAATCTACTGTTACTACCTACCTTTACATACATTATTGGGCAAAGAAACTGTCGGGCAAGCACTCTTTGTTTTTCAATTTTGCAAGTACTTATTTGCGTCATCTCCAGAATTGTTGTCACTGTAAGCCCCCATTGTTGTGTTTGAGGCAACACGCAAGAATGCTTTGTCTGAACATTTTGACCCAAAGCTTATAGGTAACAAAGTTTCGGCTATTGAAAGTTGCAATTAGGTATAAACCAACCATTAGTCAAACATTGTGTTGTTTAGTTTGATGTTTCATGCTTATGTCTTATTTTAGAAGTTGCTCGTCTGATCTGATATTGTTGATTGATAATCATTGATCCATTTTTTGCGGAGTGTAGCTTTTTAGCGGAACGGAGCTCATTTGGCAAGATCAAATATTGTCATCAAAATACTAACAGAGAGATGCATTTCGGCTGCCGTAACTCGATGAAACCTCCTACAGGGTCATACAAAAAGTGCAATTTGGCTCACTTACATCAGATTTCCCAAGTAGAATTCACTCAGATAACACCTTGAATGCGCGAGCAAAAAAATTTTCAAAGTATGGCTTTTAGGCAAATTTTCCCGTTTCTACGGTACATGGACTGCTTACCAAAATGCAAAGTTGCCATTCTTAGTTAGAGTTAAGTAGACATTTTTCCCCTTTCCCCGGGAAGGCTTTGCTTTGAGGTTTGTTTCTGGGAAACCAATACCTTCAATGTAAGTTGAGGATGGGAATAGATTGTTTGTTGACCTTTTTGACAATCCCTTATATTCTAGAAGGTTTCTATACTTTTTAAAGCACACTAAAATTATTTGTTGACTGGGCATCAATGTGCTTGAAACAGCTGTGTGTTGTGTGCTAGTAGGAATATCCATACGATCCATACGTATTTCTTATCCATTCCTTTTGCTTCTACGTTTCACCTATTTTTATTTAGCCTTTTGTGTTTTTTGAACCATGTAGCGTATTAGGCCTTACCCTCTGTTTGGGGAAGTAGGATATATACAGAAAAAAATTGACCTTGATTATTTAATCCGCTCAGCAAAAATCAAAACAGCATACATCATAATGGAATTTGAAAGGGTAAAATCTCTGTCACTTTGGGTAAATAATCAATCTATGAGGTATCTTATTTGCCATAAGTTTTTATATATTTCCCCATAGGGCGAAATATATGTTAAAACCGGCATTTTCCTTCTTCATCATCATCTTCTCCGTTCACTTTTATAGTCGCGGTTCGGTATTGAATTTTCGCCTAGCCAAAGTAGATAAGAACAGAGGCTAGCCTACAGCACGCCATTTTTTTCAGTCAGTGCAGAGCAGATGAACAGTGGAAGATTTTTGTTTTTTTTCTGCTAGCTTTTAAAATGATTCAATAATAGATGAAACATTAAATGATGGAAATGGATCGTTTTAGTTCAGTGTTGTCTTAAAAAAGCTTTGTAAAAACTTTTGAATGAACGTGTAAAAACCAGAAAAAATTGATGTAATGATGATGATGTTTTGTTTTTGTTGACAACAAACAATGTTATGGTGACTGGTTATTAAATGCTTGGAGCAGTAAACCATTGAAGCTGTGATTTCAGTGAAAGGGTGAAAATTCACTATTAAAAGCCACGCTGAAGATTTATTTTTATGTTGCATCCTGGATAAATGTGGCCCAAACTGAACAAACACTGAAAAAGCACATGATGTATACAGCCATTAAAGGAAATCCTTTTTATATGGAGCACATCCAGTTCAATCAGTTTCTTTGATTCATAGATTACATCACAAAAACTGCAAGTACAAACGTGACTGGTTATTAAATGCTTGGAACAGTAAACCATCGAAGCTGTGGTTTCAGTAAAGGTGAAAATTCATTATCAATAGCCAGGCTGAAGATTTATTTTAATTTTACATCCTGATATAATGTAGCCCAACTGAACTGAAATCACGATGCACCAGCCACAATAAAGGAAACCCTTTTCATGTGGAGAACAACCAGTGTGTTAATTCAAAAAGTACATACAAGAGCAGCAAGTAATAAGAAGCAAAATAAGAAGTCAGAAACTACTTGCGTATAATATTTTAAAACACAGGATTGAGACACATAATAACTTGACAGAATCTGGTCGAGTGTGCTTCCTTGGATAGTCATTTAATCCAACAACAGAAACGTAGTTTGCTATGGATGAATTCCATGGTCACGTATACTGTTTTGATACTGTATATATCGTATATTTTATTTTGCAAAATTTAATATACTGTCAATTTTCCTGTACGAACAACGAACGCAAATCAAAACACAATACAAATGACAGTCTGTAAATTAAATCAAGCTGGAACACGAACTTCTACTTTGAGCTATGTATATAGTGATTTGGTTATGGATACCTTAAAGGTATTAAATTTCGCGGGTAGAAAATTTCGTGATTTTCGCGATAAAAATCGCGAAATTAAGTACCCGCGAAAAAATGTCCGAAACCAAAAATCGCGAAATTAAATACCTGCGAAATTTTCTACCCGAAATTTTAAATTCGCCAAATTTTGCATTCGAAAGTTTTTCTTAGATTTTCCCATGCATTCTTAGCAGAACTAATGCATTCTTGTGAAGGGGAGAGTAAAATAAACAAGATGCCCTACCGGGCAGAAGGATTTCTGCAAGCTTTGCTGCTGAAAATGAAGCAAAAATGCAACACGAGCAGCCTAGATTCGTCCTGCTAAACTAAAACAGTCACATCATTCAACTCGAGAAGCATCAGCATTAAATCAACAAAAATGTTGATGCGATTGACAATGTTCGTCAAGAAAGTCAGTCTACATTAACGGAAAAAAGAGGCTTTTCTTTATGCTACGGTAGAGATTATTTATGAAGATCTATTGGTACGAATAAGCGGAATGATTGTTACTGGATATTGGCCACCCACGTACTCCAAAAAGTGCATTGACACAATACGAAACTCTAATTTAACCACATCAAACATAATGAATTCTATAAAAAGATTCTGTGTATACTGGCGGCAACCAATACATCATTTGGACAGCACAATAATTATATAAAGTTTCTACATTGATCTCCTCAGGATGAAAAAGATATGTAATATCACAATAATTGTTACTTAGAAATTAAAATTCATATCTAATCTAAAAGTTAAAAAAAACCAACATACATAGGGAGCAAAGAGATATGGTGATATAGCCAGAATACATCCAAACATTGCTAGTAAATATAGTTTAAATAGCTGTATTAGAGTAATTATGTTGGTGATGCTGGAGGGAGCAGCTGAAAGGAAGCTAAGCTGAGCTTTAAGAATCCAAAAGCTTCTAAAAATTGACTTCAGACATGCGTAAACATACAAATACACAAAGGTCTTTCATATTTAAAAAGGCTTGGAGCAAAAATAAAACAAGAAATACCTTTTCTTCCACACCATGTATTGGCATTGTTTTCATATTTTAAACTTCAAGAAAACTTCTTTCAAAAAACAGAATAACCACGCTGTAATTTAATTTTGTGAACATGACAAGTTCCCAACAGTAATGCAATTCTTTATATAAAATTATAAGCTGTATTAACTTCTTTTAAATCCATATTTTCATCAAAGAAACTTTTAGCAAACTACACACGTTTTTTCGCTGCCATTTTTAAAACGTTTTGAAGACGATCACATGGCATGGCGAAAATCAGCCAATGAACTATAGCTATTGAAGTTAAGGTGGCTAAATTAACACCCTTTCTTAGTAGTCGGGCATTATGCGCCAATGACGGTACAGACAGCTTTTCTATCGACCAATGAAATTCGAGAAACAAATATGCGCCGGTTTGGACAGGATGAAAAAAAAAAAAAACAGAAAAACACGGACGATCGTAAAGTATTTCTTGCTTACGCAGAAATCCAACAAGTTAATTCAAGTTTTTTACTGTTTCAGTCTATTTCTGCTGTTTGTTATTGTTTTAGTTTCCCTTTATCGAAAAAAAAACACGAATTAGAATACCCTGAAAATTTTCGTAAAACCGAAAATCGCGAAATTAAATACCCGCGAAAAATTTCCAAAGCCGAAAATCGCGAAATTAAATACCTGCGAAAAGTAAAAATTTTGCAAACGCGAAATTAAGTACCCACGAAATTTAATACCTTTAAGGTATGTATTTTCACTACCAAAGTTTTTTTTTCCATTTGGGATTTATATATGGTCATTTTTAGCACAAAATAAACAATGAGGTGAACATATTTTTTTGAATAGAGATGTTTATTCTGAATATATACTTGAACTATTCTGTCCTAATTTGAAATGTTACACGTAATATTTGTTACTCAGAGATTTTGATTGCTTTTGATAGTTATTTGCTTACCGTATTCTCTGTAATAAGTGCGGCACTTACAATTTTTTTTTGGAAATTAGGGGGGAGGGGGCACTTATTAGAGAGGGGTGCTAATTGGAGAGGGGCGCTTATAAAAACATTTTGAAATGGTCATACTAGCTGTGAACGAGGCATTGCAATTGTAACAACTGTATAATATTTTCATGGCAATGAAATAAGATTTTTTACTTATAACTTAAATTTAGACATTTTAGTCTTCTGTTTCTATTATATACAGAATTTTCGCTTTTTGTTCAAAGTTCTAATTACCACCCGGGCGCTTATAAATTTCTGAGTCTAGTCTAATTTCTGTCTAGTCACTCTACAAGCGCCCGGGAGAGGGGCTCTTATAAAAATATTTTTGACTAGAAGGGATGCTTATTAGAGAAGGGGGGGGGGGGGGGGGGGGGGGGCACTTACTGGAGAGGGGCGCTAGTTAGAGAGAATACAGCATATATGACTACCCAAAAGTATACCGTGGTATCAAAATTAAGTTTAGCAATTTTATTTTCTTCTTTTGTACAGAAAACCTGTATACAAATTTGATTGTATAATGTTTGTAAGATAGTTTTGTCCGAGTTACAAAAGGCAAGTGTTCTGTTAAGTTACATTGTTTACCCTTATTTTATGGTATAAAGGATAGGAAACTTGTCAAGCTTCTGCAACAATAAAGATCATACATGATGAAATTGTCTTACACATTGATGGAGTTGTTGATATGCAGTTGTTTAAGGAGAAATATTAGTCGCATTTAGGTCTTATAATTTTTAGCTACGTGTCCATAGTAACTTCTCAGTCACTTTTTAACTCCACGGCAAAAAATTTTAAGAGAAACCTTATCATTTGACCGTGAACAACTTCATTTCATAATAAGTTCAAAGTAAGTTTTTCTGTGGTATTAAATTCAATCTTAGTATTAGGTTGATGGTACCTATTTAATGATACATTTTTTCTCATGGTTATCAATGTACACATAATAATTGATAAAATGTTTGCAACTTTGGGGAAATATATAGTCGCATTTTTGCGAATCTTGTTTAATAATAAAAACATGAACATTCAATTATTAATTTTATTTTACGAAACTTTTCGTAAGCATCTCTTACATCTTCAGAATATAATACACTGTTGTACAGTTATTATTATCAAATTGAACTGCTTTACAATAAAAACTGTAAGCAACACTACCTACTTGTAATGGCAGAAAATTATTGTCTGATTTGCTATTCAATATACAGCAACTACATTGTAGTGTTAGAATTTATAACATTTGGCCAGGTGAAACTTTATAACATGCTTTTGTCTAATGATAATGTAATTTTCAAAATTCTTTAAATGAATTACATACTGAAAAGTAAATCAATAAATTGGTTTTTCTATAACTGTACGCCTTTGTGTTACTACTTGAGTTCATTCTAATAATATAACATTACATAAAATGATTTTACTTAGGAAAAATCACATTAATAACTTATTACTATCATTTTGTGAATGGGAAATTTTATGCTCTTATTAATTAATATGTTGTTTTACTATTTCAGGTGTATATATATCACATTATCAATGTATGAATGAAGAGGAAATGTATAATTGCTGGACATCTCGTACACTTGAAATGGAAGGGCTGAACCAAAGATAGGAGTAACTAATGTCAAAGTGAAGTGTTGAGCATTAACAGCCATGTGTTAAAAAATAATACTCCGGAAGCATTCATTCAAAGATATCTTCAGTGATAATTCATTTGAAAGGAACGACACATTAAAGCATGTTTTAAATTGAATTTTCTTTGACTTTTAAAGTTTCAATTAACCGAATGTTGATTGTCATCTCTGGGTTAATGTAAACATTTTTGGAAAAAGTTTGGAATATGCCTGTTGTATTGGTTTCAACTTCCTGGTCTTCTTTATTTGATAATATTTGAGTGTGTATATCTACTATTTATGCAGGATACTTTTACAACTGTGAGTGTCAAAATTTTTTGAATCTGTACTTATGTATGAAAGAACTGAAAATTATTGATTCATAAAGTATTTTATTTTATTTTGTTATTCCTTCTCTTTTCCATCTCCATCTCACTTTCACATTATCACATTCTTAAAAAAAAAAACACTATCAGACTATTAAACCCAACCACATTTTGACTATCTATATATTAATAGTCGATTCTCTGTCTGTCTGTCTGTCTGTCTGTCTGTCTGTTTGTTTGTCTGTCACGCAAAATGGTAGATGTGAACTGCGACAGAAATCGGGGATCTGCAACGGAGAAATCGCAGAGATAAGAAGAAAATTAGGGGGTATAAACGTAAAAAAATGGCTTCTACAAAATAGCGATAATTGCATCAAATTGTAATATTTTTAACTGAAATATATGCACATGAGTAATATAAGTGAATTTATAACTTAATATTTCCACAATACTTAAGAATGACCTTGATTGATTCCACTTTTAAGCGTTTGTTAACCCCCATTCAATGTCATGGCAACAATAGGAAACTGATCAGGTTTGCTTTGAACCCTTTTGGTTCATATATTCGCGCGAAAAGAAAGTGAAGAAAGTTGAGAAAAAACGATCATTTTGTTTGCCTAAAGAAAACAAAGGAAAGTTGTGTTTGCTTTTTTGTTTATTGTTGTCTATTTAGCTAGGTAAACTGACCAAAAACACAAGGCCTGTTGTGTTTTTGTTTTTTTGTTTGAGTTTTTTCTCAACGAGTTATGAATTCTGATCATGACTATGGAATCCCTCAAAGGTTTGCATTGCCTAGATCACAATTTGATAGAGATGTAGTTGATGCACGGCAACAACATCAACAACAACAACAACAACCCCCTGCTGATGACCCTCAACAGCGGCGTCGCATTAGAAATGCTGAACGACAAAGGAGATACCGTGCAAATCAAAGTGAGATTCGTGCTCAATTGAGAAGGGAGAGGGATGCACAACTTCAAAGACAGCGACGGGCTAATGAGCAACCGGAACAAGTTGCTGCTCGACTCCTATTACAAGCTCACCGACAGCAGTCGTTAAGAGATAACGAGCAACCTGATCAAGTAGCTGCTCGACTTGAAGCGCAAGCTCACCGACAGCAGTCGCTAAGAGATCATGAGCAACCCGAACAAGCTGCTGCTCGACATGCAGCTGATGCGCAACAGCACCAGCATGTTAGAAACAATGAGCAACCTGAACAAGCTGCTGCTCGACGTGCGGCTGATGCGCAACAACACCAAAGAGCATATGTCCGAAACAGACGAGTGCGCAGGGCTCGGTTTTTAAATGCGGCACGGATTGATGTTGAAAACAATAATTTACCTGACATTCATTCTTTAGGTGAATTTAACATTTTATGTGAACATTGTGGAGCAATCAAATTCGACCGTGAAACTAATTTTAAATATTGCACAAATGGAAAGGTACAACTTCCTAATTTATTAGATTATCCGCCTGAGTTACGGGATCTTTTACTTGATGATTCTGCTCTGGGTAAACATTTCCGTAAGTGTATTAGAATTTATAATAATGCATTTAGTTTTGCTTCTCTGTCAGCTAACTTACGTCCGCCCCCAGGAAATGGGCCTCCATGTTTTAGGATATGTGGACAACTGCTACATAGGTATGGAGCACTGCATGCTAATGAAAACCAAGTGCCCATGTTTAGCCAACTTTACATTATCGAAGCTGCTAATTCACTGGATATGCGTATGCAAAACCCTTCTAATGCAGATTGCAACAGAGACTTGATGGAACAAATACAAACGGTCATTAATAGAGTTTCACCTTATGCCGCAGCATATCGTAACTTGGCTCAGGTCGAACGAGAAGAAGAAGAAAGGGCGCTCTTAGAAAATAGACCAACCTCGGTAGTGGGTATGTATATGCGTGAAGGTGAAGACAGGAGGAGATACAATGCTCCACATCACGAAGAAGTCGCAGCAATTTTTGTAGGTAACGACGGTGCACCTCCTGCTGGTAGAAATATTGTAGTGTATCCAAGAGATCAGCCCTTGCGAAATATTTCTTACATGTCGACAAACATTGACTCCATGATGTATCCAATAATTTTTCCTAGAGGTTATCCTGGATGGAGTCCGAACATGAATCACGTACAACAGCATGCAACTGAAAGGCGAAATAAAATTACACAATTGCAGTATTACATTTATCGTATTGCCATTAGACGTGAATTTTCTGCTTTACATTAAGCTGGAAAACTATTTCAACAGTTTGTTGTTGACAGCTATGTCAAAGTGGAGGGAGCGAGACTCGACTTCATACGCCAGAACCAAGAACAACTACGGGCGGATAGCTACACAGGCTTGATGGACTATTTGGAGGAAGCTGCCCATGAACGAAACCTCCGTGCAGGTAATATTGTTGTATTGCCATCTACGTTTTCAGGTTCACTGAGAAATATGCACCAATTGTACCTAGATGCTATGGCATTAGTTTCGAAAAAAGGTAAACCAGATTTATTTTTAACTTTTACATGCAATCCTAAATGGCCTGAAATTGTTCAAAATCTTTTGCCTGGTCAAACCGCATCAGATAGGCCAGATCTGGTTGCACGAGTATTCAAATTGAAGTTGGAAACTCTTAAAAACGATATTATCAAAGATTCTGTTCTAGGTGTATCTGTAGCACAGGTGGATGTTATAGAATTTCAGAAAAGGGGTCTACCTCATGTGCACATGCTGTTGCATCTTGGCAACGAATTTAAGTTGCGCAATGGTGATGACATTGATTCATTGATATCAGCACGAATTCCAAATCGCGATCAAGAACCAGAACTTTACGAAATCATCAAATCCTGCATGGTCCATGGTCCATGTGGCCATTTGAATGTGTCTTCACCGTGTATGCAAGATGGTAAGTGCAGCAAAAATTTTCCAAAGCAGTTCAACAATGGAACTGTTTTAAATGTGGATGGCTATCCTTTATATCACCGACCAGATGACGGAAGAACTGTTCGAATTCGGAATATGGATCTTGACAACAGATGGATCGTCCCACACAATCCTTTCCTCAGCAAAAAGTACAATGCACATATAAACTTAGAGGCCTGCGTTTCCATTAAAAGTGTCAAGTATTTGTACAAATACATTTACAAAGGACACGATACTGCTCATATTGAAATCAATGAGCGAATAGATCACGACGAAATCAAAACTTTTTTAGATGCGAGGTATGTATCTGCTCCAGAAGCTGTGTGGCGTTTATGCTCTTTTCCAATGCACACTCAAAGTCATGCAATTTTACGACTTCCTGTTCACCTTCCAAATGAGCAACAGATTTTTTTCAGAGAAGGACAGGAACAAGCAGCACTTGAAAGAGGACAAGAGCACACCAAGTTAACTGCTTGGTTCGAATTGAATCGTGTTGACGAACAGGCACGTCAATATTTATATCCTGATATACCCCACCATTACGTGTTTCAAACACGACAACATAAGTGGGTGACACGTCAGCGTGGAGCAGAAAAAATTGTAAGTAGAATGTACAATGCTAGCATTCGGCAGGGTGAAAGGTATTTCTTACGTGTGCTGTTGTTACATGTTCCTGGTGCGACTTCCTTTGAATACCTTAGAACTGTTAATGGGATTTTATATAGATCTTTTAGGGAAGCGTGTATTGCACTTGGACTATTGGATGACGATACTTTGTGGATACGAACCATGGAAGAACTTGGCGAATCAGCAACTCCCTCTAAAATTCGCAAAGCGTTCTCTTTCATTCTGATCCATGGAGAGCCAAGCAATCCAGCTGAGTTGTGGGAAAGATTCCGTGCTCACATGATTGAAGATTTTTTGAGACACCAGCCGGAAGTACAGGCAGAGCAGTCAGCTCTTGGTAAAATTCAGGAAGTCCTGCAGCAATTTGGTAGGGTTGTTACTGACTTTGATTTGCCTGCTTTTGAACAAGCTATTGCTGACGATCTACCAAATGCTGATGAAATGAGGGAAGAGGCCATCAACATGAGGAACACGTTGAATGCTGACCAACTTGCTGTTGCTGATGCAGTCCTAGATGCAGTGGCAACAAACGACAATAATAATGCTAATATTTCTTCCTTGATGGACCCGGTGGAACAGGTAAAACTTTCACGTACAATTACATCATTCGCGAGGTTATTGGAAGAAACCTATCAGTAAGTACGTGTGCATGGACTGGAATTGCAGCAACACTGTTACAAAATGTTAAGACAGTCCATTCTCTTTTTAAATTACCTGTTCCTGTATTGGACAATTCAACATGCAATGTCAAGCCTAACAGTAGGCATGCCGATTTCTTACGTAGTCAGCATATTTTGATATTTGATGAGGCAAGTATGATTCCTAAGCATGCACTTGAGGCTATTGATAGAATGTTCAGAGATATCTGTAACAGTGATGTGCCTTTTGCTGGAAAGGTTGTTCTTTTAGGTGGTGATTTTAGACAAACTCTTCCAGTAGTGAAAAGAGGCAGACCAGCTCAGATAGTGGAAGCATGCATCAAGAGCTCTGTCTTGTGGCCAATAGTGCAAATCTTTCATCTAAATGTCAACATGAGAGCTGCACCTGGGGAAAGGGGATTTGCAGAATTCCTACTTGAATTAGGAAGTGGAACGATACCGAAAAAAGTGGATGAGCCATTTAAAGACTCCATCGAAATTCCGCACGAATGTGTTGTGCACGAAAATAATGATATCGTCCATTCTATTTTTAGTGATGCTGGAGGAGAGGATATGTCGAGTCGTGTAATTCTGACACCGACCAATGATGAGGCTTTAGTAATTAATGAACGGATTCTTCAGGGAATGCCTGGTGAAACAGCCACGTACTTTAGTGTCGATTCTGTTGTTTCTGATGAGCAAGAAGAAATTGACCTGTATCCGATGGAGTTCATCAATTCGCTTACTCCTTCTGGAATGCCTCCACACCGGTTGAACTTGAAAGTCAACAGTATAGTGATGCTGCTGAGAAATTTATCGTTGAAGGACGGTTTATGCAACGGCACCCGATTAGTCATCCGTAATCTCCGAGAGAATATCCTTGATTGTGAAGTGCTGACGGGTATCTCCGCTGGAAATCGGGTGCTCATTCCTAGAGTAACATTGTGTCCCAACGATACCAACCTTCCGTTTCAGCTGAAGCGTACACAATTTCCTCTCCGTTTGTCCTACGCAATAACCATAAACAAAAGTCAAGGTCAGACTTTTGAACGGGTTGGTATTTACATGCAAAGGCCTTGCTTCAGTCACGGTCAACTGTATGTTGCATTTTCACGAACACGACGCTTTGAAGCGGTGAAAGTAAAGGTTTGTAGAACTTTACAGCAAGGCTATGTTAGAGAGAGATGCTACACTAGAAATGTAGTCTACCAACAGGTATTATGAATATTTTTACCTTGCAAAAATATTTGTGCAATTGATATTAAATGTTTTGAATTGAAACTTTACGCAAGGTTAATGAGGAGCCATTACATTACATTACCTGGAAATTAAATTGGTATACATTGAATTGAATTACATTGAATTGAATTACATTGAAATGAATTACATTGAAATGAATTAAATTGAATTGAATTACATTGAATTGAATTACATTGAATTGAATTACATTGAATTGAATTGAATTGAATGAGTGTAGCATTAGATTAGATGACCTAGAAATTAGATTACTTTACATTAAATAGATTAGATTGAATATGCCAAATGATAAGAATATAGCCTTAGATTAGATAACCTTGAACTTAGAGTAGATTGAAGATTGAATAGATTATGGAAGAATATGGAAGCGGCATGGAGCCGGGAGGAAGGAGGGTATGAAAGCGGCATTGAGCCGGGTGGAGGAGGGTATGAAAGCGGCAATTGAGCCGGGTGGAGGAGGGTAGGCAAGCGGCAAAAAGCCGTTGTATGTGTGACATTTTGTAATTTATTCTCTTTTTTTGAGATTCTGATTCTCTGCTTGAGGAGCCGCCAATGTTCGAGCGTAGTCCTCGCACAAATGCCCCTTGAATGTATTCCACAACTCGAGAGGATTGGAGGGTTCGCAATGTGTCAAAATTCGTGACAAACAGTTGTCTAAGCTGTTGAGGCATCTGGAAGGTTGATGCTTCTTCCAATGTATTGTGCCACTCTTCGTCATCTTGAAGAAGACGTCTGGCAGTACACGCCTCTCGGAATGTGTCGTAAACCACTCTATCAAAGGTACGTAGATATTCGAATGAAGTAGCGCCTGGAACATGCAGCAACAAAACTCAAAGGAAAAATCGTTCTCCTTCTGATGGTTGTGCATTATATAACCGAGCGACTATAGGCTTAAATGTTTTTTTTCGTTTTTGCCATTTTTTCTCTTTGCCATGAAAGACATAATGATACGGAATATCTGAGTAAAGATACTGTCGAGCATCAGGATCTCCTACATTCAGATTAAACCATGCTGTAAGGTGACTATCATTCAATGCTCCTTCAGCAGCTACCGCTTCTTCGCCAGCTCTAAAATAAACTTGATGACGATCAGGTAAATGAAAAGCTAATCGCTTAGTAGTATGCGATTTTTCATGCATAGAGAACTCAAATATTCTCCATAATGCTTCGGGCTGACATATCGAGCATCAAGAAACGTTTTAATTTCGTCATGTTCCAAACGTTCATTAATCTCGATATTAGCATGATCATGTCCTTTGTAAATGTATTTAAAGAGATACTTTACACTTTTGATTGTGGTACATGCTTCCAAATAGATGTGAGCATTATACTTCTTGGACAACCACGGACAGTACGGAACTACCCATTGATTATCTAAGTCCACATTTCTTACTCTCACTGTACGGCCATTGTTACGTTTGCGATACAGTGGATACCCATTTGCATTCATTTGGGTTGCTTCACAAAATCGCTTTGGAAAATCCTTGGTGCAGTTGCCATCATCTCCCATACAAACTGCATTAGGGTTAGCATTCCCACAGGGACCATGAATCATGCATGACTTGATGATATTATGAAGTTCAGGTTCCTGTTCAGGATCTGGTATTTCAGCAGAAATTAAGGTGTCGATGTCATCAGCATTACGCAGTTTGTCCTCTTGTGCTAAATGGATAAGAATATGAGCATGAGGTAAAGAACGTTTCTGAAATTCAATAACATACAAATGGGAAATGGCTTTCCCCAAAACACCATTCTTATTAATGTCCTCCAAAAGTGCTTTTAATTTCAAATTGAAAACATGTGTGATCAAATCAGGACGATAATGTGCAGGCTCATTATCTAAGTTTTCCGTGATTTCCTTCCATTTTGGATTGCAGGTAAATGTGCAAAACAAATCCGGTTTGCCCATTTTAGTTACCATGGCCATAGCATCTTGATAATTTTGCTGCATGGCCCTTGGACCACCCTGAAAAGAAGAAGGAAGAATCACCGGTCTGCCTGCTTGAAGGCCACGGTTTTCTGCAACATTTTCAAGATAATCAATGAGCCCTTGATATTGCTCAACCCGGAAATTACCCTGATTTCGACGAATGTAATTAAGACGGTCGGATTCAACTTTGCAATAACAATCTACAGCAAATTGTTGAAGTAATCTTTTACCTTTTAAGATGGGGCTAAAAGCATCTCTAAATGCAAACCTATAAGTATAATATTGCAACATGGTAGTACGACAATGCTGGCCTGTTGCATATTCTGCTACATGAGGAATGTCAGAACTCCAACCGAACTCTCCTCTTGGAAAAAATACAGGATACACCATTGGATCAAGATTAGGTGAATGAACAGGCAAATCCTGCAATGGTCTATCTCGAGGGTAAACAACAATGTCTTGAGCCAATGGTGGTGCACCATCTTCACCAACAAAAACAGCAGCTACTTCATCATGATGAGGTAGATTGTATCGACGCCTGTCACCACCACTTCTCAAGTGCATTCTAACCTGAAAATCAAAAGCAAATTATCAAAAGCAGTTTAAAGATCAGTATTTAGTAAATATCTATTTCCACTTACCTCAGATGGGTGGCGATTCTGTTCATTTGCGCGATGCAGTTCCTCTGCTTCTACCTCACTCATGTGTTTATAAGCAGCTGCATAAGGACTCTCCCGTAAAATGATATCTTGCAAAGTTTGCATGACTTCGGGGGAACAACCTTGATTTTCTGGTCTTGCCATTCGCTCGTTGAATGCATCCATACCATCATAAATATATAGTTGACCATATGATGGAGGAACACCCGGCGGTGGGTGTAAATTACCTGTTCGGTGACATACCTGGCCATTTATACGAAAAACTGGTGGACCACGACCTGGCGGTACAGCCAATTTCGCACCCATAGAAGCAAAAGCAACCGAACTGTTGAACTTTCGGATATTTTCTTGAAAGTTCTTTGCTTGATTGTTATCACCTACTAAAAGATCTTTAAGGTTCATTAGGATAATAAATGTTATCTAAATGAACTTTACCATTGTGACAACACTTAAAATTAGTTTCATCAGCAAACATCCTGGCACCAACAAAACTGATAGACCTTGTCCATAGCACCAAGATAATGTATCTCAGGCATTTGGTCTTGCGAGCAGCACGATACAATGTATTCCGTTGTACAGCACGCCTAGGCCTCATGCGCTGTGCATTTTCATTCTGCCTGGCTAATCTTTCACCTGGCTGTTCAGCTTGACGATGTTCAACACTCCTTTGAGTATTATTAATTCTAAGTCTATCATTTTCTGATGGTGGTTGGATGTTATTCGCCTGAAGCTGTTGGCGCCTTGCTTCAGCTACATCCTCATTTGCATGTCTACGCTGAATAACAGAGCGAATTTGCTGCTGATCAGGTGGTTGCAAAACGAACTGACCATTCCTGAAAATTGCTTGGAAGCCAGGAATAATGTTAGTGCCTCTTATATTAAACATCACGCCAGAGAAACACTAACAAAAATAGATAGAAGAAAGAAAAAATACCCCCAGTGAATAATGCACAGAACAAAAAACTGGTGGAAGAAAAAATAAACCTTTCTTTCTACAAAATAACAGACACTGAAGGGGCAATAGCAACAAACAGATAGCTAAACAACCTAGTAGAAAGCGAAAAAACACGTAGAAGAGAATTACAGATATATATACATTTTATGTATATTTATAAGTTTTAAGTGACAAACCTTTCTACTTTCTCCTCGCTCTCTCTACTACACCGCACACAGCACACAGCACAGGGACAAATGGACCTGAATAAAATGCAGATATAAAAGTTCTTAGGTAGTAGGTTCTCTTTTTGGTTTGGTTGGAGAAAAACCTCGGTGGAGTTTGCCATCTTTAAAATAATAAACACAATGTTACCTCGTTACGTAATTCTTTCGCTTTCGATAGACTTGACTTGATTAATATTGATTTATAGACAATTATATAACAAATATAGACAATTCCAATTGTTTATAAGTATTGTCTATTATTTCTGAAGCGTAACCGCACCGAATAATAAAAAACTTAATTTGTTTACTTTTCCAACGAACGTCGTCGCCATAGTTTGTTCGATTTTGGCAACCAATAAAATCGGCGAAAAGGCGATCACGTGTCAAAACAAATGATGAAAAATAGGCATTTTGAGGGTTTCTTCAATGGTCGAACTGCCGCTATATGACCACGATTAAGAAGATTTTGACCATTTAAAAACAGAAAAACAAACACTCTCTAAGTTAAATGTGTTGCACACAACGCGAATTAGTATATATAGATAGTTTAAATACCTACAGTGATGGCTGTTGTTGATA